>CM057810.1:115630518-115838018 GCA_030067965.1 Latrodectus elegans | reverse complement strand
AAGAATGATGTATGACTTTTTTCGTAAATTATGCGCCACATGTGCTCGATATGTACACATCTTGCATTTTTAAATGCAAAGAACGGTGTGAAAATTTATCTGCGTTATTCAATATTAATTTTGACCATTTTTTTCTTAAAATTGTCAAAAACAATCATTTATACACTTGTACGGTTAGATTATATAAGCAACTTAACTTATATATTCTACACAATTACGGTGACACACCACCTCAAAGTTACATTCAACTGTATGAAAAATTAAAGAAAGAGCTCTAATATGTCTTTAATTCATGAGGAGTTATTAAATATGTATTTTCATTATAGTTCTTACAAATCTACATGAAAATACTTAGTTTTTACTTTTTTTTGTTTTCTTTTTATCAAGATTACTTTGTGTAAATATTATTTGTTATATGAATTTATCGTCAGATATTTTTGTACCTAGATTAATACAGAATGAGAAAGATTATCCAGAAAAGCTTTACGATTAATTTCCATATTTTTACAAATTGTTGTATATTGTAAATTTTATTCCTTTTATTCATAAATAGTCAGTAACCTACAATTTAACCCATTGCATAAAGAGAAATATGTAGTTTTCAAAAGAAAAAAGTAACTTCAGTATCTCTTAATGAACAATTGCCTTATATATGATCAGAATTCCTGCAGAAGAAAAACCAAATAGAAAATTTTATGTTCATAAAGACATTTTTGAAAATAACTTATAAAACAAATGTTAAATTTTGGCAGAGAATATTATAATGATAAAAAAATGATACACTACCTTGTTTTCAAAATGGCTCTGACAGGTTTATCTGATATTTTCAACATTTGTTTGAGATGCAACTCGAATGCGAAAGGGACTTCTGTACTGCTAATTGAAATGTTACTTGCCGTGTCAGAACCCTTGCGAGATGTTCGAGTCCAGTCTTGCAATTGCAGAAGGTCGTTGAACTGGGCTGTGCTCAGAAATTCCTCGTCATTGGACAAATACGAAGGAGGGAGGACTGATTCCTCGGGTACTCCTGAGGATCTTCTAGAATCAGGCAAAGAAGAACTTCCAGGTCTGAAGCCAGGTGGTTGGAAAATACCTAAAATAAGAGGAAATAGAGTGAAGAAATATGTGAAGTAGAAAAGTTAATTTTATTAACATATAAGAGAACATATTTTCATTTTTTACAAGATCAATTGAAAAAAAAGCTATTTTTAAATAAATAAATAAATTTGACATTTTCAAATTTTAATATTTACTATAAGTATTAAAATAAAATTGAAATGGGGTTTATTTAATGCTCTAAAGCAGTGGTTGCCAAAGTGGTGGTCCACGAGAAAATTTCACTGGTCCCCAGAAAAAGGTGGAATTTACTTATTCATCTCGTTAAGCTATGTTTTAGGATGTATCAAAATATAATTCAATTTATAATAATAAATGAGAAGTTTTAAGAACTCAACTTCATAAATAAGGCCACTTCATTTATGAATAATATGCTCATTAAAATTATTGCTCATTTTATTGTTACAACAAAAAAGTGACACGCTACAGATATGAAATTTATTCACGTAAACAAAATCAGACATGACAGCAAGAAAGACATTAAGAAGTTAGCTTACCAGAAGTCAGCTTGACAGACTGAACAAGTTAGCTTACCAATGTATTAATATAAAATAGGTGATGGTAGTGAAACCCATAATGCTTAATTCTTAATATTATAAAGGGGGTATAATCTCCACCTCCAAAGGACAGAGGAACGATGCTGGGGGTGGTGAACAAGCTTTAATTGGTAAGGGATTGCAGATATATTTTGGCCAGCAGTAGGGGTGAAGAGCATGTTTTTCCTTCAAACGTAATTTAAAAAAAAAAAAAAAAAAAAAATAAGGTTTTGGTTTCAAAACATATGATCTAGAAATAATGAGCTTAAGCAATGAATTAATTTTCTACTTTTATTAGTTTATTAGATTTGCATTGGAACATAAAATTCCCTTCCAAGTCTTCAAAAACTCATGAAACAGCTTCAAAAAGTTCTTTGCATGAGGATTTTTCTGAGCATTTTGAGGATAATATTTTAATCAATACGTTCAGGAACGTCCTTTACATAAGGTGGTATTGAAACTATGATGCCTTAGTAAATCTTTCAATGTGTCATGAATTCTTTTATGAATATTGACAAAACAGCCTTCTGATTCAGTAGGAAAGTTCAAACTGTCCATTATTGAAGCTTTGAAACAGTCTCCAGGATGACGGATATTTCACTGAAATTTTTCTACGAAATTGCATTAGATGCTTCTGTCCAAGATTGTGTTTTGTGGCCAAACACTTTTAATTGCCTTTTCTTCCAATCTTATCAAGCGAAATTCAGTACTATGCCTATATTTTAATGACAAAAAAGGAATTCAACAACAAATTTGGAAGGAAAAGGTGTGCACTCGCTTCTCTCTAAAAATACCGAATCAAATATTTAGAATCATCAAGCATAAGCATCTCACTTACATACTTAATTATTTCATTGATACTTTGTTAGGCTAATATTTTTTCCAGTTTTTAATTGTTTTATTAATAGTAAAAGTTTTTGAATTATGAAAGACCCTTACTAAGTTGAATTTAACAAATTTGATATTTAAGTCCATTAAAGAAAATAATTATGGTATTTATGTCACAAAATTTTGTAATTTTTCATTTCACTTTTGTAATTTCCTTTCAAAGTGATTTTTTTATCACTTTGCTCTAGAAGAACAACTCATTGATTTAACTGCCAACTGCAAAAAACACTAGTTTTTTTGCAAATTATTTTGATTTTTTCCATAGAAATTTTTTATTTCTTACATGCATTTATATTTTTCTTTTTTATGAATCTATACTCTTAAATGAAAAGAAAAGATATTCGAAATTTTCCAAATAAAAATGCTACTAAAAAATAATAGCTTTCTATTATATTCATTTGTACATTGAATACTTTTATTCTGTAAAGGAATATTCTAGTGCCGATAGACAAATTTTATCAAATTAATGAGAAATGATTTAAGTTAACTGAATATTGAAAATTATACAAGAAGAGGTCTATTTTGATTCATTCAAGATTAAATTCTCATTCGATGAAAATCTTAAGATTTCCTTTCAGTGAATTAATTACGATAATTTATTCTTAGAATTAATTTACTTAATTGAAATAAATAATTCACAATTACAAAATTAAAAGTTCAATTAATAGAAATAATATGGAATTACTTTTGTAGTTTTAAACATTCATGTTAGGATTTAAATATATATTCTATAATTCTTGGCTCGACGCAGTATAAAAGATCCCCCAAAAAATTCGTACCAAACGATTCGCGCAAGAATCAACTGCAAAAAAATAAATAAATAAGTAAATAAAAATAAAATTAAATAAATAAATTAAAATAAATAAATAAAATAAAAATAAAAATAAATAAAAAATAAAATAAAATAAATAAATAAATATTTATCTAATTGCAATTCAACAAAATCTTTATGTACTGATGCACATAGTTGAATAATATGAAGTTTTACACAAGCAAATTAAACATTTTGAGATATCGATCTAAATTTGGAATATTAGATTATTTATTTAAATCATTAAAAAAAACTTACTTTCGTTAGATACTTTGATTGGTTCTTCTTCAGTTGGAAAATGCTTAGAAGATAGTTGATGGTCTGCAATATCTAAAGTCGGGGGTCGAATACTGAATAAGGGACAGTTGCGACCTTTGCTCAAAATGACCTTTTCACCCTCTCCTTTCTGCTCTTGTCCTTTGAGAAATGACGCCAGTTCGTTCGCTTCTCTTCGGATAAAAGCTTTGATGGATGGTAGTCTGCTTTTATACTCGAATGTGACATCACCTCGGTCAGAAATGACAGGTTGAGGTTTTTCTTGTGCTACCCAAGTAGGAATGTCTTCAGCACTCATGGATTGGTACCTCTTCTTGGCAGCTTTTAGAGAGGAGTCTTGGAACTCCAAGGCAGAGACAACCTTTTCGCCACCTTCTGAAGACACCAAATCGCCAGCATCGATGTGGCGGAAGCGATTGAATTCCTTAGGATCGGATGATTTTCTGGGTTTATCGGCCATCTCCACAAAAGGTAGGTTTTCTTCGAGATTCTGTTGGATTTCTACTTTTGGATCTGAATTTTCCTTTGTTTCTGATTGAAACTTATCAGATAGCACATTTTCCGATTGGGAAGGTTTATTGTTAGGTTCAGATTTGGATACAGTACTGGCAGGGGGTTCATCCCCTACTAACACGGATTCTTCTTCCTCATCAAACTTGCAACCTTTTTCTTCAGCAATTGGAGCACTGATTGCGAACGATGATTTTCGATGGCCCCTGACGTGCAGACGCGGACTTCTCTCAACTTCTGGTGGCTGTAAAGCTGGACTTTTTCTAGCTTCCTCCTCCACACCCAGATCAGAGCCTACAGAATCTCTGCTACTCCTGTCAGATGCACTGCTTTCTCGGCGGCTGACGTTGCTGCTAGGAGTTAAATTCGGGCTGTTGCTACACCGTGTGCTTAGATCCGCATCCCCATCCGATAGCTGCTGTTCCATTAAAAGTTTCTAACAGAAAATATACATTGAAACTAGCATCGTTTATCACACTCGGTTTTGAGAACATTCTTTTTTTAAGAAATCTTATTAATTAAAATTATAAGTTATACAGATTCATATAAAACAAAATATTAATGTATGAAATATTCTAAAGATTATAACTACATCGAAATGTATGACAGAAAGAGTATCCCTTATATTTGCAAATTTTTTGGTAATTTCCCTCTTAATTAAAATGATTACTATGAATAATTTAATGTATAGAAGAAGCTTTTTAATGTTATAAAAGCGAAATAATATTAATGACTGAAAAAAATATAGAAATTAAAGTTTCTCATTTTTCATTGACAGTGTCCTGAATTTTGCGTTATTTAGCCGCAAGATATTTAGCATATAACTAAGTTCTAAAAGCGCTATTATACACGATACTTCATTGAAGTATAAATAATATGAACTATAGACTAAATATCGATAGAAAAATAAAGACAATTTTATTTAATCAAAAATGTACAAAAATGATTGAACAGTTAATTAGTATATGTAAAGGATATTACAATATTACATAATTTATTTGTGTGAACAAAGTACTAGCTTCTTGCATCAAAATTTATTGTGTCCCATTTATAAAATTAAACTTATGCAATGTATTTTATATATGCAAATAAGTTTTATTTATAAACTTTTCCTAGGTGTGCTTTAAAGAAAAGAACTTTCACGAATATAATAATACTAAAAAATAGTTATATTTAAAAGTTTAATAACACAATACTGAAAAACAACAAGATTAAATTGTTATTAGAAAGCTGTTTTTTAATGATTTTGCTCAGATAATTTAATACTGATTAATTCTATTTTTAATATTGTTTAAATTCAAAGTTTGAGAAACAGTTTACATTTAATCAGTACTCAGTCGTAAATGACTGAAAATTTTTGCTGCTGTTATGCTTAAAAAATGACACTAACAGTAAAATTTATAGTTTATATAAATGATAAAAACGATTTTATATCAGTTTATGCATTAACTTTAGCAACCACTTAATAGAAAAGAACATTTGATAAGGTGATGTTCAGTCGAATGGATAGAAATGAAGATGTCCCAGGCTACTACAAAGCACCTTAATGTGTCTCGTAGTGTGGTCTACAGTATCTGGAATCAATAACAAACTGAAATTCTGTGTCCAAAAGGCATGTTTTAGTCTAACCACGGTAATAACAATTGTAATTTAATTAAAAGGTTTATTAGATTTTGAGTCTTAGAAATGTTAACTTATATCTCATTTTATCGAACTACATCTGCAGATGCTGAATGTTTGGGAAAATTACAAAGAATCCCATTAAATTTCAGCTATTTGTTCTTTTAGTCATGAACTAATGGCCTGCTAGTAGATTTAGGGAATTTGCACGAATACTACATTGCAAGTGGATCCATAATTTAGTACGTCATATAAGTTACGGAAACTAAAAGAGAATAATACGTTCTCATTCATATGGCAAACAATTGCTTTTATTCATAAATATCAAGATTAAGTCAATTCTATCAACTTCAAATACTTATACGAAAAGTTTAAAGCACACACATGTTTTTATGACAATCTTGATTAAAATGAAGTATGCCATACTCTAGGAAATCGAAGTTAAATTACAGAGTCCAAAAAGTAATATAACAAGCAGATTTACAGAAAACGTTTATTCAGGAAAAAGAAAAAACATATACACTATAGGAAGCACATGTATAACTTTTCTATATAGTCACTATAAAAACTTTTCTTTAAACGCAAAAACCTTATTACACTTCTTATTTCAATTCTGGGCCATGTTTCCGTGAACGCAGCTATCTTCTAACTGAGATTTTGTCTTGTTACTAAACAACCAGCTTCGTTTACCGGTATCCAACGAATACTGTGATCGTCTTAGTAAATCAAGTCGTCAAGATCGTCTTAGTAACTTCATAAGAGAAGTTTTTATTCACATGGATAATTTGCACACCCGTCAGAGCTCTTGTTACTTTACTTTTTGAAACACCTATGCATTTGTTTGATTACATGAAAAATGCATTAATTCTGAGTAAATGATATTGCTTTGGAATAGGCATTATTAATGTTCAAAATATATTCAGAGTGATAAAAATAAGTAAAATTTCTACGTTATGTGAAACATAGTAATATCAAGTAAATATGATTTCTAATTTATTTCCTATTTTAAGTTTTCACTTATAAAGACATTTTTTTCTTTTTAAATTAATTTAACGAATATTAATAAATATATAAATATACTTAATGAAAGTATATATTTTTTGTCAATATAACGACTTAAAGTTTAATTAGCAGCTTTAATGTCGCAAATGAAGGTAAATTCAACAGAAACACAAGACTTAAAATAGATATAAGGATCTTCCATTTTTTTTTACTATGCGCAAACAAGAGATCCTTTACTACTTTTTTCATTAGTTTAAGTACTACAGTAGGTGCGTTTACAAATCTGCGTCAGTTTATTTTTATATTTAAGAGTTGAAAATAAATACTCTGTGCCTTTTTTTCTAAATTTCACAACGTAATATAATCAATAAATACATTTGTTGAAACAAAAGAAAAACGTTCTTCCGGAGTAATAAATGTGTTTTTCCTTATTTTTAATCATATAAACTATTTTTAAATTTTTCCCATTAAATTACATTCATGAAATTATACAGCAATTTAAAAAATCTCTCTTGAGTCACAAAAATTCCTGTTAAATTCACATGTAAAACCAAATTAAAATGGTACCAAAGAATGTTTTTTGTAATCTTGACAACAATCACTTAATCTAAAACAAATTTCTTGAGACATTTTACCTGTAATCTTTCCTGTATCTGCTTAGCATGTCCAGATTCTGGATTTTCGGGTGGTTGAGGGGAATTTGAAGCACTTGGACTCGGGGATTTACGGGCAATGACGTCATAGATGAGGAAGGTGCCATCCGCTGTTCCGACAAGAACTAAATTGTCCAGGGGTAATACGCTGGTGATCCTCGCATGATTTGTGTAGGCTTCATCCACCTACAGTAAACATTTGCATATGAAACTTGAGTTGAAATCATTAATGGACAGGAAAATGGGATATTATCAGTTAATATACTCACAGCCGAATATTATACTTCATAGTCTGAAATGATTAATAAATGGAATATTTTTCCAATCTGACTCAAAAACATTAAGAAAAGCATGATCCAGATTTTCCAGATCTTCACATGTTTTCCTGTGTGTGTGTGTAACATTTTTATGTCAATAAACTAGCAATATTGTTGTATAAACATTGTTTGATTTTTATTTCATTAATATTTTGATTCCTTCAACAGTAAACCGCTTATACTTCACTACTCCATATTGCTTAAACTTTCATTTCATATTGAATTCAAGGTAAGATCTTTTATAATTCTAAGCATATTTAAAACTAATTCTATTTAAGCATTTTTGTTAATTTATATTTTTTGTATTTTTATTTAATTCACTAAGAATTTTTTATATGCATCGAAATTCTCTTAAATTATTTTGACCCAAACAAGAAATAGTTTTCTTTGTAATTTCTAATTTTTTTCATTATTATTATTAATTTATTTTTACATTGAAACTAAAATGAACGTGAAACAATGTATGTACACCCACGCACACAAATGCAAATATCTGAAGAATTTTATAACAAGTGCTTACTTTTATCAAATTATTACAGCATCCCTTGTGTCACTTACTTTTGATGAGCGCGTACTGTAATTCTCCCTGATATCGTACAGAAGCCTGCAGTTCAGAAAGTATGGGTCCCACAACTGCAGGATAGATGAACCTCTGAGAGTGATCCAGACCCCTTGATCCCCGACTATCATGCGGTAGATGTAGTCCAAATTATTAGATGAGGCTTGGAATTGCTCTATTACATCCAGAGTTCTAACGAAGGAGGAAAAAGAAAAACAAGCATATATATTTGTAAGAAGTTTTTCCTTTATATTAGAAGCCATAAGAGTATTCTAAAAAAACCGAGGTATATTGATTCTTACTTTTTTAATATATATATTTAAAATTTGAAAATAAAAAAAGTTAATTTTCTAAGGCAAAAAATTTATTTACTTTAACGAAAAATTTTATTTAAGAGAAAAATGAAATTTCATACAAAGAAAGCGTACGATTTTAGAAATCAATGCGACAAACAGAAAAATACAAATAGATTATTAGTTTTACAATTAATATTTTTCAATTCTTTTTTTAAAGAAAAGTATATTCTCCTAAGCAAGAGCTCTTACCTCAGAAAATGCTTTTAATATGATAAAAACTATAATGATAATCAAGATACGCTACCTTGCGCTGAGAATAGTTACATTGGGCCCGCATGCGCACCATAATCTTCGTCCAACAAGCTGTAGACATGTGACGGGATTCGATCCAATGACTACGTAAAAGACCTCCGGCTTGGGCATTCTTCCTTGAACATTCTGAAAGAAAAAGAAGAAAAAAAAAATGAAATGCTGCATGGGAGTTAATGCTGTAATTATACCCTGAATTCAACAAGTGCCGAAAATCAATGAAAAAATACTTCGACAACGGCAAGTGTTCCATCAGCAAGGCCAGCAAACACCTGTTTCACACCGTCTCTTTGATGAGAGCAAAGGCTGAGAACGCATTCGTTTAGACAAATTTCCCACATTTTTTTTCTGTAACAAATCACCTATATTATCATCATGTACAATAATAATTTAATAGTGAATATGATTAATAATTTAATATTGCTATCTAAAATCAAATTGCTTGAATTTTAAAGTTATTAATATTAAAATACAATGAATTAAAGTTATCGAATATTTTAAGAAATAAATGATTTATATTTAAAAGCGTAATATATTACTAAAAAGTTAAAAGTTGCAAGGAACTAATTTTTTTAAAATTTTAATTTAATTTGTGCTTTTTGTAAACCGTAAATAAATAAATACGATAATCTGTATTAGAGAAAAATATATAAAATCCTTTCACATCTGCTCTATGATGAACTCCACTCTAAATTGATTCCAGGATAAAAACATATTTTAGTACGCAGCAATCACAACGTATCATTATTTCTCAGAATATTGTCTTTTTTAAAATTTAGCCGCAACACACATAAATAGCAGTTGATGTAAATAACATTTTATAAATTAGGTATTTTGATTATATATCACATGCCAAACTTTTAAAATGTTAAATTAATATTTAACAATTTATTAATTAGTATTAGTAAGGACCTTATTAATTAGTAAAGATCGAATAGATATTTGAAGTCATTAATCATACTATTCGAAAGAGTATTTATAAGCAATTTTAAATGTCTACATAATAGTTCGCGGAATACCCATTTATAAAAGAGAGCAGGACCTACATCTCTTAAATGAGTCTTACTTTAGTTTTAGTCTGTTATGTTACAAGCATTTGATCGATGTGAATAACAGTTTATCCACAAATTGATTAAACATTTTGATGAATTATGCAGTATCTTTCTTTTGAGGAAATTTCTATTACATATCTGCATATAGTATGTGTCATTAGCACAAAATAATTGTGTAATTTCAAAATAAAAATCGAAGTTAATACTCCTACATGTTAAGTTCTCAAAAACTCAAAATAATTTAAGTTAAAAATGAAAAATGGACCACAAAATTTCACAAATAAACATTAAAAGTTTATTCTTCATGAAGTTATCTTGATATCTGTGTGATTAAATAATATCTTGACATGATAAATGTAATGTATAAAAGACAAGTAATCCTACCTTGACATGGTATGATATGCATGGACGAAATGAGAGTATGTTCCAAAGAGCATTGTGTCATCATTCGGAGTATGCATGCACATCACTCGAGACTCAAACTATCGAAATATGAAAAAGAAACATATTGATCCACTTTTTAAAGAGTGTATTACGTTACTATAAGATAGCGGTTTTTAAGAACATACTTCAATATGAATTCTGTACATAATGTTATGTCCAATAACAATCACTGATACTCGAGACCCGTGCTGATGGCTGTGACACACCCAGACTTTATCTAAAAAATAAAAATTTTAGCGAAGGACTAGCAAAATAGTTATAAGTTATAAAGTTACAGATCATAACAGAAATGTCAGAGTAATAGTTAAATCTTTGTCGTTAAGATAGTTACTTAAATCTTTTTGGTTTATTTCCAGTTATTTTTAAATTAGAAATTTTTATTACCTTTTCCCCAAACAGCTGCACATTCAATAAGATAGTTTCCCTCCATTTCAACTTGAGCCATCTGTGATAAAATTGTAAATTAATTTTTTAAATATATCAAGAGTTAGGTAGCAAAAAAATAATTATATGACTATACAGAATAATTTGTTATTTTTCTGTTAACATGGAATGATTCTGGTCGTAATCTGTTCTACTGTTTGAAGGACTGAGTCTGAACAAGATCTGTTCTTACATTAAGATCGAAAGACCTTTATAATGATTTGTTCTTATGTTAACATAGAATCGCAATTCGCACTTCGTTCTGTTATTACATAGAATTAGTCTCGACATGGTTTGATCTTCTGTAGCGATTGAATGATTCTTATGATCTGTTCTTCTATTGACTGATCCTGATCATGATTTGCTCTATTGTCAAAGGGAAGGAAACATCATTAGTTGTTCCTCTCTTAAGACTGACTTTCATCATGACGTGATTCAATAAAATCCAATATCCTTAAATATTATGGCTAAAATCGAGCAGATAAATTTCCATTCCGTAGTGTATTTTTCTAAAACAAGGAGGATAAAACTTCGAAAAATATACATTTTAATTAAAGACAAATGGAAATTATTTACTCGAATAATACTTTTTTTTTTACATTAACCAGGAAAATATTAAATTATTAACAAATAGAAAATATCATAAAAACGTTTGACATTTCTAAACATTTTCGCCTTTATTTATTGAGATACGTCAATGAAATAAAATTTTTTTTGATTGTCGTATAATGTCTTTCTTGTGTAATCATTTGATTACACAAGAAAGATTGTTTCTAAATTATCAGAATTTTCTAAATTTTAATTATTGGTGACAATATAAATATTTATTTCAACTATGCATAAAAAATCATATTATTATAAGATTATGAACTTTGTAGTATACGGCATAAACTTTCAATAAATAATATTTTATATATTTTATAAGAATCCTTTTATTAAAAGAAATATTTAAATCAATCATTGCAGCAAAATCATTTAATCTATTCAATTATGTTCCAATGTGGAAAAAAGTTTGTACATTATTTTTTTCTTGTGAAATAATGTAATACATTTTTCAATATGTTAGGCTTTTTTGTTAGAAATATGTATTACTGTCATAATGTTACATAATAATTCTTTATAAAAATAATTCTAATTCTTGTTTATAAATGAACATTAATTCTTGCTCTAGAGAAGAATTTTAATTATATATAGCAAGAGAATTCTTATTTTAGTTCTTATTCTATAATCAATTCACAATAAAGAAATAAAGTAATTTTTTAGAGTTTGAGTATATAATAAGATTGCTTGCATAAAAATATATTTTTCAATTACTTTGCTTTCTTTACAATATTTGGGTATTTTGTGTTACTTTTAGAAAATAGCAGGTGTGGAGTAATGTTCTTTGAAAATCCACTATATTTTTGAAAATTTGAAAGTCCTGAATTTCAGAGATATGAACAATAAAAATATAATTGCAAAATGATATACTCAGGGTATATTTTCACAAAACTGGTCTATAATTATTCAAATTATATTATAAAAAATTAAACTGAAAGAATATATCAATTAACAATGAATAGTATTTTGTTAAAAAAAAAAAAAAGTAGGTTGAAAAATGTAGTATCTAAAGCTTCAATTTTTTTTTGATAATTTTATTAAAATATTTATGGTAGAAATTTTATTTTAAATGATACTATTTGTATCAATTTGCACATATTTCATGCAATTTTCTAAACAAATGAAAATGTTTTTCAGAAAATATTTTAGCAAAGCAAATGTCTGCTTTCATGAATATTTAAAATTCTGTTTTTAATTATAATTTTTGACATTATAAAATAAAATTTGGAAACATTCTCCAAAAGTTACAAGCTAGCTTATAAAGCTAGCTTACAAGCAAGAAAGTTAAATGAATAACACAGAATTATCTTGAATGGAAACCTACCATTTAGCTAAATCAGGTGTTATTTTTCTGGTACTTGAGATTTTTTGCAAGATTTTGGCACATTTTTTTATTTTAGCACATTTATAGCAGCACATAATAGTAAGCTAAACTTCTAAAGCTGTATAAAGCTGTTACAGTAATCCCTCTTATAACACTTTACACTTATTATGCGTTTTTATATTACTCGATTGCATGTCCCTCATATAGCACGTGTTTTCCCAATATAACGCGTTGATGCCCCATGTTATACTTCTGTACAGCGAAATTTATATTTATTCGTACAGTTCACAATGCATTTCATATACGCTTGCCCATTGTGCTCTTATAAAATTAAGTTATCCCGGCAAAACGAGGTTGTGTCTTGTTCGCTAATGGCGTCTAGGGCACGTTAAAACTGTGTGTGTTCGCAATATTCTCCAAGTGAAATGCTACTTCTGGGTTGGCAGACCAAGCACTGATGTTCTTCTGCTTGGTCCCTGCTTCAAAATCACGAATACTCCACCTGACTGCTTCTAACTAGCTGGTCGATTTACCCAACTCAGGGTTAGGTACAGGGAAGCATGCTGGTGCAGAAACGTTATTTCAGATAGTTCTTCCTACGAATATACATGTAATAAAATTGTTTTTGGTATTATTTAATTTAGTTGAAATTAAAACTGTTTCTTAGTTACATTTCTATAAGTTCTTTTTTATTTAAAATACTCTTAATCCGATTTTAACATAACACACATTTCGCATTCATAACATAGTTTTTCCTAAATAGGGGTTAACCCTTTAAAGAGAAAAGTTAAACGCAAATCATTTGTACATATCGCGTTATTCGAGGTCATCTGTGAGCGTCCTCGTGCAACGCGTTTTTCTATAACGTGGAACTAATATACCATGTTGAAGGGGGATTACTGTATTAACTCTTACAACAGTCATTATGTTAAGAATTATGCTTTCTGGAGGGATTTCTATAGGTAGTGCGCAGAAAATTATGTTTCTCAAAGGAAGAAACTCAGAAAACTTCCGAGTACCTTCAATGCCCCACTCATAAGAGGTGGTGTGTTTCCGCTGAAAGCAGAATCACTACTATAGCTTCCGTTTTGGACACAACTAAACAAGAGTTTCTCAACTGAGATATGAACACTAAACCGGAATGAGCAGCATGCCAAGTTTAGAGAGAAAAAAAATTTAAAAAAAAAATGAAATTAACTTCTATTTTTCTATTTTTATCAGAATTTTGAAATAAAATAATCATTAATTTTGCTGAATTTACAAATTTTAAAAAAAATGAGAGATTTTATAGAATTATATAAAAATGATATATATATGTATGTATATATATATATAAATCAATGTCTTTTTCGGATTAAAAGGTTATTTCATGTCATAATTGCATGCAGTCATGTTCATAAATTAACTTCTATTTTTCATAAATTTATTGAATTGGAAGAAATAATAAAAATTTTCTCATATAAACTATATGTAATTCTCTAATGCGCGTCATACGTAAATATATGATTAAAACTTCAATTATGAAATATGAGTTATATTCAATTATCAAATATATTCAATTATCAAATATGAGTTATAAAATGATTTTTCTCTTTAAATTTTATCATCGGAAATATTAAAGAGCACTTTTTTCCATAACGGAATTTAAAACAATCATTTATATTTATTTCAATTCTAAAAGTGAAGAAAAAACAAGCAAATAAAGTTGAAGATACGCTCCACACAAAACAATTTTTCCCCTCACAGAAAGCATATAGCGAAAGCTTATAAAATATAGGAATGACGAGAGGGATTAAAGGGAAAGAGAGAGTAAGAAATGTCACAGAAAATGGATAGAGAAATACCACTCTGTCTCTCTCGCGTATGGCGCTCAGCTCACGCTCCTTCTGCTCCGCGCGCTCCTTGGCGGCGTTGTGGAAAGCGGCTCTCCTCTTCCATAATTCCTCCCTCTTCGGGAAGGGCTCCAGCTCCTCAAAGGCAGCCTGTGGAAGACCCGCTTATTAAATATTTTTAGAAGGTATGTGACAATGTAATTAAAATTTCCGAGCTACAACAGATCGAATTGAAAGTGAAATACATCATCTTTAGCTATTTTGTGCCTGATTGTTATTTATTTTAGGTAGCACGAGACAGTTGCGAGTAATTTAAATGTTCATTTTCCTTTCTTCATCTGGAGTTTTATTGATTCTGTTATTCATTGAAAAAATCTTAAATACTATATTTTTCACAATTTCTTGTGGAAAATACCGTCTTTGACTACTAGTTCACTTGAATTTATTGTTTTTGAGATTGGTTGACGATCCGTTTATACATACTATTGCACAAATGGGACAAAGAGTTACTGTTGAAGATACATTCTAAACTAATATAATCACCTGCGTCTAAATAGAAGATCTCTCGAACTGAAGATCAAAGGTTGAGTGAGTTGAGGCAATATCTGATAATTTGTTTATCAATCAGTCAGCATGTCGATAAAATTTTAACATTTCATTTTTAATGAAAATGCTTAACTATTGACTGGAGGTTAGAGCTGTGGTTTTCACTTCAACAATCAATTCACATTGAATAAATACTTCAGAAATATTTATGTTTAAAGTGATTTTGAGTCCACATTTTAAGCCATAGGGTAAAGTTCAATTAACTTTCGTTTGGGGAATGTAAAAATAGAGCTTCAAACCAACTTGTAATACACTGCTGGCCACCCGAATTATAAACTCCAAGAAAGACAAGAGATATCACAATAAAACTTATTTTGTAGCCAACATGTTGACCATGTAACAAAGGATTAAATTTATAGACTTCTGTGAAGTGTGGTTTCTACCAAAATCAGTAGCCAGAGTGGCCTCCATTATTGGAGATCACCTCTGCTACACGCTTCGGCATTGATTCAAAGGGACTTTGGATGTGTTATCCGGTTACAGTAGACAAAACACCTTCCACACGTTGCCAAATTTGATTTGGTGTGGTAGCTGGGGATGTAATCTGGTTCAATCGTTGAGCAACCATGGACTACATGTTTCCTATTGGTGAAAGTTCCGAAGAACGAGCCGTCAGGGAAGCAATTCCATCTGGCGATTGATGAAGAACCCTTGGTCAATGTGTGCCACGTGTGGTTGCCCATTATCATGTTGAAATATGGCTGTGGGTAAGCCCTGAAGGCAAGAAAGCACAATTGGCTCCTGCACCTCGGAGATGTAGCACTGGCTGCTTATAGTACCGTCAATGAGTACTAGAGGAGTACGAGAGTGACATCCAATACCACCCCATACCATAATACCTGGTACACGACTAGTGTGGCGGTACATAACGCAGCTGTTTAGCATCCCCTCTCCACGGTGTCTCTAAACTCGAATGCGACCATCGTGGTGGGGTCAGCAGAAGCTCATAAATAAAGAAAATTTCATTTCATTCTGCTGTCCATATCCTTTTTTCATCGCATCATTGGCGGTAGAGACGTCTTTGGTTCTGCTTCAAGGGTAGACGAAGCAATGGACGTCTTGTGGACGGATCACTCTGCTGTAAACGGCGTTAAATGGTACGCGCAGACACTGCATGATGCGTTACAGACTGAATGTGCTGTGCTATGGTTCGCGATGTGGCTGTGCGATCTATCACTGCTATGCGTACAATTTGCCTGTCATCACATGAAGTGATGCACTTTGGGGAGAGCCTGATGCGATCGAACACGCCGTATACTCCTACATAGAACGATTGCATACCCGGATTACAGTTGTTTGGTTTTGTCCAAGTAGTGGTATCGGGTAAATCGGTAGTCGTTTTACGACTGCTGATTTTCGTGAAAGACAATGATATCTAGGTTAGCCACTATCCTTCCTCTGAGGAACTCGGACAATTCATCATAAAATGATCGCTTTTTTCTACGAGGCATAATTGATCTTTTTTTTTTTAAACCCACAAGAAAAACACAATTGCCGAACTTGAAATCGTCGAAATATCCAAGTCTTAAATAGCGCTTTGATGTGGCGCCACAGGCGCGCGTGATGTGCGTCTGCGCTGAAACTCTAATCATCTGCATATCTTATCTCCGCTAATGCATGTTGTAAATTTCATACTACTTGCATGCTTCCTTAAGGGTGTTGCATTTACGGTGGCCAGCATTGTATTATTTGAATTACTGTGATTAAAAAATTTATGATGGTAGATTTATGAAACTGATTTGATTCTAATTCGCGAATCAAACTAAAAATTTAACTTTCGTAATGATATAACAAGAAATAATTGATATTTCAGAAAATATTTAATACTCCTCTTAAGAGTTGTATCGATCTTATTTGATTTCCAAGAGTTAAGAGGTAAACTTTATAAAAGTGTTGCGGGTGAAGATAAAGTAATTTTTTAAACTGATATATTTAAGTGTAAAATTTATTCAGATATTGAATGAGTGTTCTCGCTTTTTATAATGTCTAAAAGATAATTTCCTTACTAAGACTTAAAAAATTACATTCTCGAATATCCTTAACCCGCGAGCGCGCGCCTCGGGCCTCAGAGGCCCGAGCGCTGAAAAAAAATTCTGCAGAAAATCGGTTTTTCAGCGTAGAAACTCAAATTCCCCAGTAGCTGCGTCCAAGGTCATTTGCCACCTGCCTCTAGTCATTCTTGAAATTTCACCCCTCTTGTTTCTTGGAAAATGGAACACCTGCTGACAGAAACAGCTGCGCGGGCCTCGAAAGCCCGATGCGCGCGTTCGCATAGCTATTTTTGTAAGCAGTGGAGACGGTCGCAATAATGTCTCGATACTTGAGTTACAAAGAGGAATGCGAAAAATTGCAAAAATTATTAGCTGAAGTTTCAACAGATGAAGAATCTCTTAATGAGGAAGATGAAGAAATTGTTGATGAAGAATTAATTAGTGATCATCAATCGAATTCAGAAGAGGAGCTAGATTCAGACAGTGAAGTGTACGTTTGTGAATCCACCGATGATTACGTTGGGAAAGACGGTAAAACGATATGGCATAAAAAGGAGCCAAGAAAAAATGTGAGAACTCCTGCTCACAATATCATTTCAAAATTGCCTGGAAATATTGGCGAAACAAAAAATGTATCCTCGCCAATAAATTCTTGGACATTTCTGATTGATGAAAGTATGATATCAATTATTGTCGAGTGCACGAATATTTATATTCGATCAATTGCATGTCAATTTGGAAGAGAAAGAGACGCTCATCCTACAAAAATTTCTGAAATAAAGGCATTTATAGGACTTCTCTATTTTGGTGGACTGCACAAATATTCCCATGTAAATGTAAAGGACCTCTGGGCTACTGATGGAACAGGAATTGACATTTTCCACCGTACTATGTCATATAAACGTTTTTTATTTCTGATGAGGTGTGTCAGATTTGATGATATAAGAGATCGTTCTTCTAGAAGAGAAGTGGATAAACTTGCTCCCATCTGAAATATTTTTGAAATGTTCGTCGCAAATTGTCAAAAAGTTCAAACTCTTGGGGAATATATGACAATCGACGAGAAATTAGAACCGTTCAGAGGAAGGTGTTCATTTCGACAGTACATGCCAAATAAACCAGCCAAGTATGGAATAAAAATTTTTGCCTTGGTAGATGCGAGAACATTTTATACATGGAACCTAGAGATTTATGCAGGAACTCAACCAGCAGGACCATATAACGTTGAAAATGGCCCAGATAAAATTGTAAAAAGATTACTAGAGCCTATTTTCAATTCAGGACGCAACCTAACTGTTGACAATTGGTACACAAGTTATGATTTAGCTAAAGACCTCTTGAAGAAAAAAATTACACTTGTGGGAACAGTCCGAAAAAATAAAAGAGAGCTTCCAAAGGAATTCATTTCTGGAAAAAAACGAGAAAAATATTCAACATTATTTGGATTCCAAAAACATTTGACACTGGTTTCTTACGTACCGAAAAAAAACAAATGTGTTGTTCTTTTATCCTCAATGCATTATGGTGGTGCAATTGACGCTTCTACAGGAGAAGCAAAGAAACCAGAGATTATAACATTTTATAACCTTACAAAGGGCGCAGTTGATGTAGTGGATGAAATGTCAGCTACATATTCTACTGCCAGGATAAGTAAAAGATGGCCTATGGTCATATTTTTCAGTATGCTGAATATTGCTACTGTAAATTCTCATTATCATATTACTGTCATCAAATACGCCACCCGTTCAGTATAAGAAAGAAGTTTATTTATAAAAGATCTTTCTTTAGAATTATTGAAGGACCACCTTCAAGAAAGAAGTATACGAGCTACTCTTCCCCGTCAATTGCGTGACCAATTGAATTGTAACCGCAGTGAAAACTGTGATACTCCCCCACAAAAAAAGCAAAAAATTTCTAGAAAAAGATGCCATGTATGTCCCAGTACAAAGGACAGAAAATCCCAAATGTAAAGTTGTGCCGCGTGTAAAAATGTATGCGGGGAACATAGCAGCGTTATTTGCTGCAAATGTCTATAAAATGTAAGTTTTATTTTAATTTACTAATGTAGAAATAATTTTTATTAATAAATACTAGTAATAATTTATGTCTCATGTATGTTTTGTAGTTTTAAGTTTTAAAGAGAAAAGAACCTTTAAACTATTTTAAATATTTTGTACTTAAACTAGTTGTAATTGCGTAATTTGAAAGTGGCATTTATCTGAAAAACATTATTTTATATTTTCAGTAGTATGCTTTTGTGAAACTTAGATTTTCGGTAGCGTAAATGTAAATTTATTTTACATTTTTCTCACGAAAAACGTTTCCGGGCCTGCGAAGCCCGATGCGCGTCTTCGAGTCACAACAGAAGCGCGCGTCCTCGCGGGTTAATTCTTCTTCAGTTCTTAAAAGGGTTCAAATTTGGTATACATAAATATTTTGAAGTTTATTAAGCTTAAAAAAATTCAGCTTAAATATAGAATACGTTGTCATGATAAATAATACCCAATCAAGTTGCAGCAGCTGCGATTGTTGAAAGATATCAACAATCGCATCTGGTATGATAATTAGAATGAGTTACTTACCGAAATCAGACCGTCTACATCGAAACATAACTTGGCAGCTGCTTTGAGCTGCCTCATAATTGACACAGTGTCATGCTTTGCTAAGATAGCTTCTTCTTGCAAAAACAGAATTCCCAAAGAGAAGCGGAACAAGACCTTTGGACCTTCCAGCAGGAAACAATCCCATATTCTCAATAGAGTCTGCAAATACGAAATTAAATGATGGATTTGTACTGCAGTATAGGATTTCAATATTTGATCTTTGGAAATATACTTTTTTGATAGTTAAAGAATGGGGAAAACACTTGATAAATTTTAAATTACATAAAAAAAAATTAATTCAACAATTATCTTTCTAGTTTTTTTTCGTTCGTCATTCAAAAGATTTTTTTAAAAAATAGATATATGCTTATTTTATTTGATTGCAATAAAGTAAAAAAAAGTGGGCCATAATACCAGGGAGATCCTTACTGTAAATCTTATAAGCGGTAAAGCTGACGTTAAGTTATTTTCTTTCTCTCTTAACCAACAGCTTATGTGTATGTGTGTCACTGCATATTCTTAAAGTAAAATTTATTTCATGTAAGCATGTCAATAACTCAATATATATTCATACCCGCTGTCAATGATTTCATCAATTCAGTATTTAATTATTTTTGTTTGGCTAGAGTGTTACCAAAACTCGAATTTCAATTTTCTGTAGATCCTTGGTTTTTTTTAAGATTTTTTTATTTATTTAGATAATATGAGAGGGGGGGGGTAATTATGGAAAAGCGTGTTGAATATTTCGGCATTCTGCACCTTGTAAGCTTAAACAGTGAGAGAGAATTTAAAAATAGTAAGTTGGTAATTTTAACGAAAATAAGAATTAAAAAGGAAATCACCTTGATGCAAATTTTCGACACAATGAGATGGCCTAGTCACCAGTATAGAGGGGGAGGAGAACTAAGATAGAGGGGTACTAATTCCTAACTGTAAATGTGAAAAGTCACTCGCTTTATATGGCTGCCTTATTACAAGATAAAGTGACATAAAACAACAGTTATGCAGTCTGTGCGTGTCATTTATTCCAATACAATAAGTTTTCTCGTCCAGCACATTTTAAATGCATACATTACATTCAAAAATACATTTTGTACATTGATCGAATCGATTGGTGAATAATCGATATTTAAGGTTACATACCATTGTATAATGTGTGGAGAAAACAGAAGATGCTTAATAAATCTGCTTACCTCCATAAAAGTGTGAGTGCGTAATAAAAACTTTAGAGTATTTTAGCATTACTGTTCACTTTATGCTTTTTTGATTGTATTCATAATTGTTTTACTTACTCAACAATGCATTATATAAAAGATTAAGCTTAAAAAAAACTGATTTAAAATTATATATATAATATTTTATTATGGAAATTTTGTTTTAAATGTATTAAAAATCGTATTCTATTGTATAAATTTTTTGAACGAATTGAAAGTATGGATTACGTAATTCAAATTCTAGAATTGTAAAATAATTAAATACCATTCTTTTAAAATCAAATTATAATTAAATACTGAGAGGGAATGCTGTTTACAGCTGAGATAGGAATAAAGGAACACGAGTGTTTCATGAAGTGATTAATCATTTATGGTAAATGACACTGAACAGTTCCACAGATGCTTGAATAATGGTATCCTGTTTGCTTTTTCCACTTAAACTGGCAGATGATTATTGTATACTTGGAATAAACGTTGGATTTCGAACAGATGTGCATTCTTAGCACAATTGTCGAAGATTGATAAGATAAGCTCTTCTGGAATGCAACAATGGAAAATACTTCACGTGTATTCTCAATGGCTTAAGAGAAATTGATATAAATGCAGAAAATACTTTCAGGTGAGTCGCAATTCAAAGAAAAATTTTATTAAATTAGAGCTATTATAAGTTTATGATTAAAAACGCCAAATTTTCTAAAAGAAATGTCGTGGCTCTGATTAAAAAATAAGCTGTCATTGCAGTTTGCTAAATTAAAATGCATGTGAAGATTGATAAAATTTCCATCAATTTCTTGAATCAAAGACATTGACTTAATGTTCACAGATAAAATGTGAAGGCAGAATGTTAAGATTGTCAGATTTGAATTATTTAGATTCTAATTTATACCAGGACTTGCTCATTCGTAAAGTGAAAATCTGATTTTGGGTTTCAGCACACATTGCAGTCATTATGTTTCTTATCAAAAATACAACTTAAAATTATCATTTTTCATTCAATTTAACATTTATAGTTGTTGCAGTATTCTTTATAACATAACAGGGAAATAACTGGTAAGAGCTTCTTTTATATGATAATAAGAGTACACACTACACAAATATATTTTCAACATTTTTCGTGTTGTTTATTTTTGAGTTAAGTTTTCATTTCCTTCATTCTTTTTAACTGAAATGTCAGATTTTGTGACATTCATAAAAATTTCACGAATGCAATTTAAACGACGCTACCACTGGTCGTTGAGCGGCAGTGTTGAAAAAATTTAAATTTTTAAGTCTATTTATTCAAATGGGACGCTTTTGCTCGGTAAAATTTTTATTCACCATGCAACATCACAACTATTTAAATTAGGAAATGTAGACTATATGTAATTTTTAACTTTCTCATGAGACCTTTAAGTCAGCGAATTTCTGGGCTGGCTTAGGTACAGAACCCACTATTTCCAAATCACGAGACGGATGTATTTTTCCTGCCACGACCTCTAAAAATTGTTTTCATCAATGAATTAAATTGAAGTAGCTGTTTTATTTCCTGCACTGTCTACGAGGAAAGACTAGCACAGAAGTAATATATAACACATATTAATATTGTTTTCTTCATAAAGGTTCTTTCAGTTATGAAACCTTAGGAAAATTTCCGGTCAACATTAGTTATTATAAAATAAATAATGTGTAGGCAGACAGCATTACTACTATATTATAATTCTTCATTTTTCGTTATTAACTACAATTTCAAATGAGCAGCTCATTTGTTTTTTTATATTTCAAAATTTTAATACTACGTGTAAAATTAAAAAAAAGGATGTCATATCATTATTATAAATAAATCATGAAAGTAACGAGTATAATTTTCAATTCAGAACTACAATCATGTTTTTATAACAGATGTTAAGATTGTGTATATGTTACATATGTTACAAAAATCCTTACATGTGGCTATCTAAGTTGATTTGATCATTCATGCCTTTTTTTTATAAAATGTTTTTAATTTATATTTTTAAATTGCTGTTTTTGAAAAATTCAATTTTTTGATAGAATAAATATTATTATTAAATAAATGCCTAAGTAAATTAAATCAGAATATATATATATATATATATATATATATATATATATATATATATATATATATATATATATATATATATATATATATATATATATATATAATAAATGAATAACCTAAGCTTTATCTTATAGACTTGAATGATACTAAAGAATTCATAATAAAATTAAATAAAATTTTTTATTTCATATATTATTCCTGTATTTTATTTCCTGCTTGTAATTTTTTTGGTTTAAAAATGTCCGAATAACTTTAATACTCTGTTCAATCTGCCTTTTTCTAGTTTTAATTTTCAACTTATAATGTGGACAATAAATGCTTTTTATTTTACTACAACAGCGATACTTTTTGTGGTGTATCGCTGGTGTAGTAAAATATATATATTAATATGTATATTTTACTAAGTTCTATATATTAATAATAAGTAGGGGATTTTTTTAAATTAGTAGCGGAATTATAAACAGAATTATATAAATGTTTTATAAATATTTATATATAAACGTCATTACATTTATTTCATAGCTACTGTTGTAAGATAAAATAGAAAACTAAAACTGAAATAAAATAAAAACTTAAAAAAAAGCGCAGACCTAATATATATTATTTATTTATGAATATAACTTATTTTACCTCACTTATTCAAATGATTCATTTATAATTATATCACTCATATATAATATCATTTACTTATAAAAAATTTTTTTCCATTCAGATAAAAAGTTAAAATATCATTATTTGCAAATTATAAATGAATATTTAAGAAATTTATTGCCGAAAATTATTAGTAAACATTTATTAAACTAGCGTCACTGATACAAATAATTATCCAAAGTAACTTTCAAGTTAGAATACTATGAAAACATAAAGTTGATCATTAGCAGCTTATTGCTCTCTTTATATTTACATTTTCTGGTGTCGTACTTTTATCAAGCATGTTTCGGTAATACTTCGCGATAAGTATTTTAATTAAATGCATTTCAAATTCTCATTATAGTTATGAGAGAGAACGGGAAAAATCATTATCTATCATTTCAACCCAACGTATCACTAAATCTTTTTCCCTTTGCGAGGCTGGAACGAATGGGCTACAGGTTTTCATTAGGGCATTTCCCCAACCCCTTATCAACAGCTGCTTGCAATCAATGGCTTATCGCGGACGGGAAAGGGTTAATCAAGTTCCCTTTAAAGCCCAGAGGAGTCAACATTGATTTAAGAAAGCTGAAAGGAGGTAAGGCAACCCTTCGTCAGGCCCCCTATCACTCGAAGATTCGAACGCCGCGTTTCTTCCAGACGATTTTAATCTGCATTTTCGTCTTTGGTTTCGGCTGGTGGAGATGTCGTTGGTCTTCGTCTTTGTCGCTGCTGTCCTGGTGTGTCCCGTGGGGTGTCGCGGAGTGTCTGGCGGCGGCAGGTTCCGGAGGGACTCCCTCCGCAACCAAGTGGCCTTGCTTCGGGCAGAGCAATTAAGGGACAAAGAAAGGATTGAGGTCCTCGAAAGGAAGCTGGTGGCCCGAGAGGAACGAAATGCACCATCTTCCCTCCCTGAGTGGCTGAACGATCTTCTGGAGGATTTGAACCAAGAAATTGGCGAAGTGACCTCGGAATTGAAGCGGAGATCACACGTGGAGGAATTGGTGGAAGATCTCCAGGTAAAGTACGAGCAGGCAGTAGCACATTCGAAGGAATTGGCAGAAACTTTGACAGTTGTTCGGGAGGAACAGAAAAAACTTTCTGATCAGGTGAGCGTACACTTATTTTTCATTCCAATTAATTCTCAATTATCAGAAAGAACGACAAAAAATTTCAATCTGAAATTTAATTGCTTTAAGTGAATCAATCGTTATTTACTGAGAAATTTAACTGTCAAAGTAATTGATATTCATTATTATATATGTATATTCTTGCCCTGCATACAGAATTTATTTGAAATAATATTAATTTTTATTAATACATACATAAAAGTAAGATAAAACTTTAAGATTTAAGCGAGATCATTACTTTATTCAACTACCAATGTGATAGTTAAACAAAGAGTTTATTATAAAATAAAAATAAAAAACAAAAAAATATGTAATGTGGGTTAATTTTATAAAGAAATTTTTTAATAATAATTTGAATAACAAAATTATATTTCTTAGTAATAATAGAGTATTTAAAAACAATAATATTGCTTTTGAATAAAATTATCTTTCAAAACTTTGATTGTGAACATTATAAATTAAATAATTTATACTACCTGGACACTCAAGAATGTTTTTTGCTAAAAGTTGTGAGAAAAGAAATTTGTTTTTATACGAATTGTATGTTTAAAAGGCAATATAGATAATGCAATTAGACTCGGGAAAGCTAATCTGGTAATGATGAAATTTAAAATGTATTAAATTATCTTGTAATTATTTTCAAGATAATTTAATAAGGTTAAAGTCCAATTCTTAAGAGATTAACTTTTTATAAGAAAAAATTGTGATTGATCTCAGAAATTATTTTCAGCTTATTATATTTTATCTAAAATCATTGTATGGAATTTGGCAATTATTTAACCATCATTTATTGAAATATTTTTCCGAAATCATTTATTGAAATATTTCTGGAAGTTTAACTAATAACAAATTTCTATAAGAACGTATTAAAAAAAAAAAAAATAAAAAAAACGTATTTTTAATAATGTTTTAATCGAAGAAAGCAAGTACATACATAAAGAGAAGAAACTAAATCTAAAAAATTAAATTCAGAACTTGTTTAATTGTTATAAAAAGTTTAATATTAAGAAATTTTCAAAAATTAAATTTTAAGTCAGATAAAATTTGATAAATAAGACAAAAAATATTACAATGTAAGTAAAAAATGTGAATATAATGTTCATTTTCGGATAATCAGTATGATTAGTATAAGTTAAATAACATGACTTTTGTTAATAAAATAAAGTTTATATAATACAATAAGTTATTCCATGAGAATTATATCTTCATTGGAATTGGTACAAATGAACACCTGTTAGTAACACAAATAAACCTTTTCAAATGAATAACTTCATCCTTAATCAATGCATATTTTCTTTCAAAGTTTTTAACAGAATAAATTAAGATAAATTATCATTAAAAATATGTATGATTTTTTTCTCTCTCTCTTTACCTTAACCAGAATAATGTGTAATATTGTAGATTAAATAGAGTACATGCTGCTTTTCCCATATTTAAAGATATATGTGAAAATGATTTTTATTCTTTTGACTATTCCTTCATTTTAAAATCTAAATTGACCCTTAATGAATATTTAATTGTGAGTATTATATGTTACTTTGCTCTTAACGCTTTAAAATATCGCTTTTAAATTTTTCTTTATTAACACTTAAGCACTTTTAACTCATCCTATACTCTAAAAACATTTTTAAATTTTCCTTGACATATCAGTAATTACTAATAGCTATATCAACAGTTTTCTGTTTATAATTAATGTATTCATAATTATAAACAGAGAATTAATCTGTGTAAATCTACTATTAATTAATATTGTAAAAAATTAACTATGAATAACGTGATTTAATATCATCAATTTTAAACTCACATAAAAATGCCTCCCATATAGATTTATTATTATTTATGGAATTCAATTGTAAAAACTATATCAGTCAAATTTTCAAAATGCTTATATAACAATACTTACTACTATACAAAAAGTCAAACATGCTATTATATTTGAACTACATAATTTTATTTAGGCTTTTTTTTATCATTAACCTCTTTTTAATCATTAAAAGAAATATTTAAATGTATTTTTATATATTTGGTAACATTTATTATATATAGATATACATGAAAGTTATTTATGTTTCAAGTGTTGCATTTTGAGATAAAATTTCACTGGTACATAGCTTCTGTAAAATCACTCTGCATATTTTACTGTTTTCAAGTTTGGCTTAGTTTGACACTCAATATTCCCCACGTGCTACAGAAAACAAACTTAGATTTTCCTGAATTTTGAAAAATAAATGTTTTAAATCTTTATAAATTAATGATTTTTATTCTTCAAAACATTTTATTTTTAGAATTTTACTAATAAATAATGAAATATAGTTGAATTTTAAAGTATTCAAAAATAAAACTAGCTAATTTTATTTTAATTTTAGTCATAAATTTATATATAAAATAGAAAAGAAAAAATTTTGAAATCTCTCTCTCTCTCTCTCACACACACATACACACACCTATATATATATATATAATTCTTTTTTAAAACCAGAGTTATAAATATATTTTTATTGGAAATTAAACTGAAACAGATTATGGTACGATATTTAGCATGGCTTAAATAGAATTTATTTTTCCCAATAACATGATTTAAAACTTTATTTTTGAAGCGGTTTGCTATTATTTATGTTCCAGAAAAAATCAACATTACAACTGTATTATCATCAATACTTTGAATTAGCCTATTAGACAATATGTTAAAAAAAAGATTTAATATTAAGAAAATTTGTGGTGTAAATCAATGGCAAGCTAAGAGCTGAAGGCCACTGTGAAACATGTGAATAATATCTGACGCATGCAGCTGCGATATGGAATCGCTGTGGAAAAGGCGGAAAAAACTCTCAAAACACCCATTCCTATAGACGCGATTCATGCAAAAATACCTCACTCTCTCCTTTTATTCAAAGCTGGAAACGAGATCATGGCTCTACCATTAGAGAAAGGGGAAACTCGGTGTTGTAAATCTTTTGTGAAACATTATCAAAGCTAGTGTATATGACGTCTAGTAAAAAAAAAAATCATTCGAAAATCGAGTTCATATTTATTAAATAATATATTTCAGTTGACTTATTTAATTTATTTGTTTTGAGTTGTCAATTATTCATTTCTTTGAAGTCTTAATCTATTTTCTTTTAGAAATTCAAAATACGTATTAAATAAAATTCCTATCATGAAAATATTTTGAAGCGTATAATTTATTTGATTGAAAAAAAGAGTATAAGATATTCATTTAGTTTTCCAAAAATGAAAGTGACTTTTAAAATCCGCATCTTTTTTGCCCCATGCAATGATAAAAGAAAATTTTTAGTAAACATTAAAACAGATTAATGCGATTTTAAAACATGAAATACATTTTTCGACATAAAACCATGACAATTTTAAAACATGAAACCATATTAAAAAACGACAATTTTAAAACATGAAACCATATTAAAAAACGACAATTTTAAAACATGAAACCATATTTCGAAATAAGCATGTACAAATGATTGCGACTAGCAAGAAAAAATTTGATCCTTTCATATTTTAATTTCTGAAAATGATAATCCTTTGGTTACTTCCTTGAAGTCAATAAATCTGATGGTTTTGTATTATTTTTAATATCTATTCATGTTAGCATATCAATAAATCTTTCAATATTATCATATTTAATTATAATTTTTAATATCTATTCATGTTAGCATATCTTTCAATTCATCAATATTATCATTATCATATTCAATATAATCACTTTCAATATCTATAAATCTTTCAATTCAAGTGTAAAAACTATATCAGTCAAATGCTTATATAACAATACTTACTTCTATACAAAAAGTCAAACATGCTATTATATTTGAACTACATAATTTTATTTAGACTTTTTTTTTTATCATTAACCTCTTTTTAATCATTCTCTTTTTACTATACATATATATATAGTAAAAAGAGAAAATTATAAATTAAGTAAGAAATAATAGTGTTACAAGAGCAAATTTCGTGGAAAATTTGCTTATGTCGTCTTAATAATTTTTACTTCATAAGGTATTTTTAAATTAATTTTAGATTCAATTTTTCAAATTATCACAAATACATAATAATTTTATTTAATTCAATCATATACAACTTCATGATAATATTTATGGAATCTAACAAAAAATCAATTAATTTTTTAATAAATTTCAAAGCATATTATTGATTTGTTTTGATCGTTCACTTACTAAACAAAACTACTTCGGATAAGAAATTGTTATAAATATTTTTCTTTATCAACTAAAATGTTATCAAGTGAAGTGTAAATAATTAGTTTTGACAGAAAATTATCTTAGAATATTTGAATAAATATATGTGACATTTTTAAAAACCATTTTAATAGTTTTGTGTTATTTATGAAGCTATATATATATATATATATATATAATACGTTAAAGTAAATGACTTGTTGAAAACATAAGGATTGAGGCCATTTAGAATTTAGGTATCGGTTCGCGAAAATTCTGGATTCGTTCATATTCTCCAGATTAAAAATTCTCCATTAAAAAGCATTTTTTTTATCGTTTCCATTCACTTCAGTTGTAAGCGTTCCCTCTCCTGACTCGTAAAGCGGTTTAATGTGCAGCATGAGCAGCGATCGATGACAAAAGAGAATAGGTTTCAACACACATATGTAGGAAAAAATAAATAAAACACTCCCCCTTCTCTCGCATTATATCAACATTTGACAACAGACGCGCAGATGGATGCGGTTTTAGTGTACAACTGGCTGCAGGGGAGGGAAGGGACTGTATTTTAGGATTTGAATATTGAAATATTGATTTTTAGTAAAGAATGTTCGTTTCTTGAAGCTGAAATTTGAATGTAAGATTTCTACTGTTTGCACCATATGTCGTGGCACATTTATAATGTACATAGAATTTTTATTGAAAGTAAATTTTTAAACATTCTTTCATTAAAATTGCAACTGAGAAGAGAGTAACTTTAAATCTCAAATGTAAAATTATTTTGTACAGTTTATTTTTAATCATATAAGATATTTTTTTTGCATAGGTTTTAATAAAATAATAACAAATACGTTTTCTTTAAATAAAATATTTATTTGGAATTTTTATTATCTAATTTTTATTAAATTGATATTTTAAAAGAATTTTCTTTGAAATAACAAAATAGATTTCAAAATTTTTGAATTATGTTTATAATTGAATTGATAATTAATTCAAAAAATATATAACGTATACATGATGTTAATAATTTCTGTTTCTTGATGAATTTAATGTTTAATAATATTTTAATTTTTTGTTCGTAACTACTAGTTTTTAAAAATTAATAATAGTACTCAAATAAGCATTATCGTAACATAAAATTGGTAAATTTGATTCTCAAGATATTTTTGATGAGTTTATAGGAAGCTTAGTTGAAACACCAACTGTTTAGCACACACAGTATCCATATAAATGTGTAGTTTTGTATTTAAATCATTTCAAAACTAAAGAATAGGCTACATATATCATGGCTTGGATTGCATCCTTATGCATATTCAGAAGCAACTGTCCATATTTTTTCAAGACAAAAGTGAATATGCAAAACCACAAAATCTTTGACAACTCAAAGAAATCAATATCTTTTTCTTGTTTTTTTCTTCTGTAAAGACATTTAAATTTTAATACATTTCCAGGTTTTAAGAGCTGCACCTATTACCAACAATGTTCCTACTTCGGACTTCATTTAGAAATGACGAATTCTTTTTTCTAAGAAAATTCTATTTTCTTGGAAATTTGATCAAGGATATTTTTTTAAAAACACTCCTCAAATGATTCTCCTAAGTAGGAGTTTAATTTGTTTATTCAAAAGTTTAACTTTTTTCGTATATATCAGATAAGACTGTTTGTTGTTATTTTGGTTTCGTCAAACGGATAACAGATAATTAGTGAATATAAATTATGGTTGATTTTATCACACAAGAACTTATTTGACCAAGTTCTACGATTTAAAATAGATGATTCCAGGATTCAGAGTGTGGATGATTCTAAGATTCAAAGTGGAGTTCTACGTTTAAAGTAGTTGAAGTTGAAATATCTAAAGCCGGAAATCAGAACCACTGACTAACTATTCAACTCCAGTTCATTCTCGTTATAGTTGCATTTAGCTATATATATATATATATATATATATATATATATATATATATATAATTGTCAGAAAAAGTTTTATTTTCTTCTGAGAATAGTATTGATGAACTATTGCTTCAGTAGTGATTTTGCAGTTTTTAAGTGCACCGGTAATAAAAAAAATATAAAAACTATTAAGAATTGGAAAATCCTTAGAAACGATGGCTTTACCATTAATCATTGATAAGTCACAGTCCTTGTTTTGTGTTAATTTAGCTCTATAAGTACATATATTTTAAATGTAAGAATTTGTGAATACATGCATACATATATATATAAGTCTGATAAAGAATTATATATAAATATACACATAATTCCTTTATTATATTATTAATTTTTTTATATCATTTATATTACTGATTTTAAATCTGGTAATTCTTTGAAAAATATCTTGTTTTCCCAACACAATAACAAATGGTAATTATTGCTATTCCATTTCTTAAAGTAAAATTTATTGAAGGCGAGTCATCAAACAGAACTTCAAGATTGAAGCACAATAAAGACTTTTATATTTGAATGAAGAGTACTTCTTAAAGGAACGTATTTATAATCATAATTGAAAACAAATTTAAGTCTCATAGCCCCAAAAGATTTATTAGAAAAGTTTAAATTATGTCATTTTCCTTATTTGAAATGACAATATTTCCTTTTTTTACAAAATTTCTCTCATTCTTTAAGGTTTAAAGTCGAAGCAATTAATAATTAATATGTGTATAAATATTTTTTCATTCAAAGCATTTCGAAATTGTCTATTATTTTAATTCTGCAATAATTGTTTTGGTCTCTGTATGAGTTAATAACTCTTTGTAGGAGTTAATAACAATGTTGATATTTTTCTTCGTGATTACTCTTTTACCTAATATTTTATGAATATAATGCAGAGAAAACACATAAGTGTTGAATTATATATACATTATTATTGTTAGATTAATGTGTTGACTTTTACAAATTAGTTCTATTGTAACTTTAACAATGATTTAAAATATATACAGGTGCGATCTTACAAAGAAAATCAGCATGCAAAAACATCTTTGGTAAGTTTAAATTATACTTAATCTTAATAAAAAATTTTTTTAATAAGAAAAGCACTTACAATGAATAAAAATTAAATACTTTTTTAAAATAATTTCGTTCAGTTACAAAATACTTAAAATTCAGTATGCCAGTGGCTTTAAAATGTTTTGCATTTTAATTATTTTTGAAGTTAAAATATTTTATGAATTGAATAGTTTTCAAGTGTTCAAAATCCATTGTAAATTATGATATTTTAATAGAGATGAACAAAATATTGTAGCATGTAATATGTGTTTTTATTCTATCAAGAGTTCTCGTTGACTTCGAAAAGATAGATGTTTGTTATATATAGATAGATATTTGTTTATGAATAAATTGCTTACCTTTGTTTTTACTTATGCTGTGGAAATATAGACCCTGACTACGAAAAGTACTGTATACTTGCATTTTAAAATTATTCTATTGATAATTATAAAATTGCATTTATATATATGTAGTGTACAACTTAGGGAAATGATGCGTCGATTCTTTCTAAGAAATAAGTATAAAATAACAAGTTAGTACTTCGCAAACAAGCATATGTTTTCGGATATAAAATTTCATTTAAGCAGCGAAACTTGCCGGTACATTTCCTTGAAGGAAGTGTTTTGAGAAGTGACTAAGAGGTCGCAGTGGCTTAAGGGTCTGACAGAACACTTCAAAGTGGAAGGTTTCGGGCAACTGTTGACCAATGGGAGACAGATTTCATTTTTCTACCTTTTGCATGAACACCTGTTTGATTGGTTGTTGATTTGGGATCTACCAGTAAGACAGAATCAGCCGGGAAAAGATTTAGTAATTTAGAATAAGGGACCAAATAAAAGACCCCCAATACATGGCCCTGCAACCCCCAGAGGTATCATTTCACTTGGAAAACATTGCAACATGTCTGAGTTTGCTTGGGAGTTTTCCAGGTTTCTTCCTTGAGACAAGTGAATACGGCTTATTACCTATGAAATGTCTCCCCAGAAGTATATTACGTGTGGTTGATATATAAGTGCTGTGGAAGAATCTTAGGATGTTAGGCGTTATCTATTACCTGGTGTCAATGTATTGTAAATAAAAGTGGCAAATGTCCCAATCGACGAAATTCGGCTTCAAATTAATGATGTTTAAAATTTCCATTGGCTATGAAAAAGCTTTGAATTAAAGTTAGGGGAGGAGGGTAGATTTCTTCAAAATTTTATATAACTATATTTTAGTGATTTTATATAAATTTTTGCAGTTTTCTATAAGCATTGAATAAAGAAAAGTCCTGATATTTTTATTGATATTTTAAGGTTTCTTATACTGTGCTTCGTTTTGCATAAACTATTACATTCATTTTTATCAATAATATTTCTCAATTATTTTCTAAATATCTTTAAAAGTAAAGTGGTAATAAAAATTTTCTTTTTATTTAAATATTTTAACAGAAGCTTAGGGGGGGGGACATCTGTAGGTTTACTGGGAATTAATAAATGTAACTTTTTTTTCATTTCTTGAGTTTTTTTTTATTTAGGGATTTATAGATAATCACCCATTTTTCGGGAGAATTATCTATAAATCTCTGATTTTATTCTTAACACCGTTGGAAGAAAGTGAATTGAAGATTTGGTTAAGTTTCTTTTAACAAGTGTATATATATATATATATATATATATATATATATATATATATATATATATATATATATATATATATATATATATATATATATATATATATATATATATATATATATATATATATATATATATATATATATATATATATATATATATATATATATAGTATTTGAATTAGTTTTTTAGTGCTAATTTAATTTTTGTAGGATATGGTTAATCCCTGGGCAGAAGAAGGCTCTGGTGATTTTAATGAAGATTCCTTGATACCGTTAGGTAAGGGAAAATGTTTTCTTTTTATAAAATGTTTCCTTAAATATATGAGTTAATTTCATTTGAACTACCTACCACGATTAATACTTAACTATGTCTGTAACCATAGTAAACGAATCTAATTATCAGTATTGATATTAAAATAAATAACACCACAGAACTATTGGTTATTATGACAACCCATTGAGAAAGCAGTGAGAACGCTAAATTACCTGGTGCAGGATAAAACGTATAACTTTTACCTTAGTTATGAGAAAATCTTCTCCCTTAATTATTAAAGCTGTCAGTACGCTTTTTAGCTTTTAATTACCACATTAATGATACTTTTCTAATTGAATATTTGAATAAAATTATATATATATATATATATATATATATATATATATATATATATATATATATATATATATATATATATATATATATATATATATATATATATATATATATATATATATATATATATATCTTATTTAAGTGATTCTTAAAATCAAATTTCAAAGACTATTCGCATTGACATCGTTTTATTCATTCTTTTATATGAAATTAAAAATATAAGTTATTTTATCCGCTCCAACAAAGTACCCCTAGCAAAAGCTGTCATTACATAGTACTTTTCTGTATCGTTATTTAAAAATACTGATACTGTTTCAAACAATTGTTCCCTAAAAATATGTAACGGTAAATAAGATTAATCAAATCACTATTTATTAATGTGATCTTTGAACAAAAATTTCCATAAACACATTACAAATTGATATAATTATAAATTTTTTTCGACAATGCAAATAAAGAGAAGTAGTAAATCTTGCTTGAACAATAATGCCATAAATGAAAAATGAACAATAATGCCAAAATAATAAAAAATGAACAATAATATCAAAATATTATACTACATTAAAGTACAATATATTTTGGCATTTAATACAAATTAAATTTATTAATGCAAATTAAAATGTGAAGTTAATTTCTATAGTAATTAAAATATGTAATTAATTTCTGTAAAAATTCCTCAAATATCGTAGAGGAATATATTGGTAAATTTTTTTTATAGAACTTTACCTGTCTTTGTGATATTTTTATTCAGTGATATTAATAAATTTATGTCCCTATGTATGTGAATTGTATGAAGAAAAATAGAAAAGATACAAATATTTATTGTTTTGAAATACATTCAAGAAATGATTTCTGCAAATAATATATGTTTTATCAAATACGAGAATCACTCTGAAATTTTTGAGATGCAACTAGGTTTTTAAGTTAAACTTACAAAATTGTAGGTGTGTTCAAAGTAGTCTCCTCCAGTATCAATGCACTTTTGTAGACGAATTTTCCATAGATTAAATGCCTCAAGCCATTCATTTCTTGGAATAGATGAAAAAAATGCCTTTGTAACCACATCAATCTTTTCTTCTGAATAAAAACAACGTCCCCTTAAGTTCTTTTTTAGATTAAAAAAAAAAAAAAAAGGTCACACATAGCAAGATCAGGTGAATACGATGGATGTTCGTTCACTTTAATTTGTTTTTCTTTAAGAAACTCAACTGTTAATCCGGCTGTATGTGAAGATGCATTGTCATTGTGAAGCATTAGTCCCCTAACATTCAGTTCTTGTAGAATTTCTGGAAGACATTTAGTGGTATACCAGTATGCTGTTACTGTCTTCTGTTCTTCCAACTTGATGGTTTTGACCAATCCCGTACTTTTGAAGAAAACGGCATACATCACTTTTAACAGTGCGCGTTGTTTTTTCATCATTGTCGGCGTGGGATCATCTTCAAAGACCCATACTTTGCTTTCTTGACGTGTTGGAACGTCAAAAAGCGGTATGTACGTTTCATCACCTGTTACAATTTTAGAAATGTGGTGGCCACCATCATTTAGAAATTTAGAAGTTTCTTTACTGATTCTGACACGCTCCTCTTTTTGGAGCTCAGTTAAATTTCGGGGAACCCAAAGGCAAACTACTTTTTACATATGTAATTCTTCATGAATGATTTTGTGTATGGCTGCCGATCCAATGTTAAGTTCCTTCTGTATCATTTGATAGGTAAAGCGATTATCATCCATTAACATTTTTCGTATAGCAGACACATTATTCGGCGTTACTGCCGATGGTGGCCTTCCTGTGTGTTCTTCATCCTGAAGAAAATTGCAACCTCTTCTAAATTCTTTAAACCATATGAATACAGTAGCACGAGCTGGAGATTCATCACCAAATGCTAATTGCAACCGTTGAACGCATTCTTCTTGATTTAATCTTGCTTTAAAATGGTAGAAAATCTTAGCGCGAAAATGCTCTCGCGTCAACTCCATTTTCTTTCTGTTTAAAATTTATTCTACGCTAAACAAGTTGAAGTAAGTCAGTAAAAAATCATCTTCTGTGTTAAAATACTTTGTATTTTAAAATTAAACCGTAATTTTTTTTTTTTGTAAATTCTTGTCTGCGCGTATCTCAAAAATTTCAGAGTAACCATCGTATTAATGTTTGTGTTTAACTACATGTATAAAGTATTCTAAAATCAAATTCCAATTTGTGCTCCAATTAATTTGCACATTATAGTGTTAAATATATATATATATATATATATATATATATATATATATATATATATATATATATATATATAAATATTTTTTGTTATATTTATAATAAATATATATATATTTTTTTAGATATTTATATATATATATATATATATATATATATATATATATATATATATATATATATATAAATAACTTAATTCATTATTTATAGATAGTATCTTGCATTTATTTTGAATACAGATATTTTCCTATCGCATCTTTTGCATAAAAAACATCAATCCTAAATATTATTGAACACTTTATCTATATCCGCATATTTTTTATTTATTATATCTTTTATCAGGATAATATAATGATTATTCCTAGATTTGATAATTTGATTGGATAATTCACCAACATTTAAGAACCTAACATTAATGACAACAACATAAAAAAAAACGTACCTTAACGTAAAAAACGAACCTCGTATGCTCATACATTAGATAACATACTTGAATGTAGTTGTTCCATGCTATAACAACTCTCTCGAGAATTATCTACGGAGTTGCACATTTGATACTCTCAAGAAACATACTGAAAATAAATAACCTCCATTGAAGTGTATTTAAGAAATTTCTTTAAATTCCTATATTTTTTTTTCAGCTCCATCTCAAAAGATCCAGAAGGAAGAAAGTGTCTCAATCAAAACTCTGGTCGAAAAATCCTTTCAAGAATTCAGAAATTATCAGAATTTTCATCTGAAAAGATTAGAGCGTGAAATGGAAGACAAGCTTCTAGACATGAAACATACTCTGGAAAAGGTAACAATTTATCAATAATGTTTGCATAGTATGATTAATTACTTTTATATTTTTTCTTTATAAAGTGTAATGATATTGTATCGAATTGATGTCGAGTCGAATTTTATATATACCCTCAAATATATGGAATACCCAAGTATAGTATAAAATCATGAATAGAAAAAATTTATAATTTTCATAAATATCTAAAAATTAAGTTCATTCAAAATAGTTGTTAAAAGTATTTTTATATTTCATTTTTAATGTGTTTATCGAGTGTTTTTTTTAAAGTAATTTTTCCCTTACGTTTAAACAATTTGTTGTAAAAGAAAATATAATTCCAATTTAAATTTTATATGTGCTGCTAATTAAAAGAAAGAATCAAATTCAGAATTGCACCTCAAGCATAGGTTTATATCATAACGGTTTCAGTAAAAGTTTTAAAAATTAATGTTTATATGCACAACTAAAAGAATTTTACTTTTTTATTTGACGCAAAATCTCTCATTATATAATATTCAATATCATTATGTGGATACATTCACATAACAACTGATGTAACATTGAAGATATAAGAATTTATGTGTTATTTTATTAGATTTTATTAGAGAGATGCATAAAAATAAATATAATTACGGTAGATATAAGTACGATTTATGCTTTTTTTATTGATATCATTAAATTTTCTACACATATTGACATTAAAACTTTAAAAAAAAAAAAAAATCCACAATTTTTTTAGAAAAATTAAAATCTTTGTTATGTAAATACAATTATATAATTTTAAAAATAACCAATTTTTAATTCTTTATTATAAATGGGAATTCGCATAAGCTTCTGCACATATAATTTATTGATTATAGTGAAAAATTAAAGAGATACATGTGCTATTCTGGCATCTAAATATATGTGAAAATTCAATTATTATTATTTTTAATACTAACTGTATATTTATAATATCGGGAAATATTTTACATGATTAATTATAGGTTCAAAGTGAAAAACAGGAATCAGTTGATCAGTACCAAAAACTGTCAGCTGAAATTCGAGGGGACTTCCATTTGATTGCCAATCAAACAAAAGCCATTTCAGAAAATTATTCTAATATTTGGAAGCAGGTATCCAAGCTAGAATTTAATGGAGCCCAATTTCAAGCATCATTGCATGTTCTCAAGCAAGACTGGGCAACGGATAACAAGCATTTACAGGAGCTGCAGGTACTTATTTGCATACTGTTTAACTCCCGCATTAAACAATTTCAAAATTTTTTCCTCTGGCCACTTTGTGACTGAAGAAATGCAATTCATTTTTAAAATATATAAATTGAATAACTTTTTTTAAAAACAAATATATCTCACATTTCTATAAACATAAAAGTAATTTTTTCGTTCTCAGATTATATATATATATATATATATATATATATATATATATATATATATATATGTATATATGTGTGTGCGTGTGTGTGCGCGTGTGTGTGTGATAAGAGTATTAGACCAGTTAATTGTAATCTTATTTTAAGCAAATATATAAAAGCTTTTATATTTAACTAAAATTTATATTTAACTAAATTATTTCAGGACATGTATTTTTACACCAAAATGATTCCATTAATCTATCTATATTATTTATCTATCTATATATATATATTTATTTTACGTTCATAATTATGTAAAATAAAACAAAACAGCATGTTATTTTATTTTTAAAAGAAAAATCGACTTCCCGCCATTTTTAAAGATCGAAAGGTAATATTTATATTAGTTTTTTTCTTCAAAAAGAAAGTGTGTGTGTTCAAGTGTTTGCTTTCAACTCAAAGTAAAATCTTTAATGTGGTGCTGCCATCTATTGGCGAATTATGAAGACAAACAATTTTGGAATACACACAAAATAATGTGCAATAAAATATATTTTGACATAAGTTTAAAGTCAAATGATAAAAATATTTCTGTTATTAATATTGAATTTAAATATTTGTTTCTAACTTATTTTTTTAATAATAATACAGAATCTGGGTCTTCTTATATTTTTAAATAAATAGATAAATACATAACATTTAAATTTTGTTACTAAATACTCACAACTATTTTGTATTTATTATGCAATTTTCAATTCAATTTTTATTTATTAGCAGTAAGGATTCCGTGCATCAGATTATTGATATTATAATAAATATTTATGGTCATAATTTTTCAAATCCTAAGTGCTATTCATTATCAAAGTTAATAATAAAAAAACTTGTTTATTTTAATTTTTTTATTAATATTAAAGTTTCAAATGAAGGTAAAGTGATTGAGCAAGGATTTTAATTTTCTGAAATACGTTTTTTCAGGAAACATGTTTGAAAATTATTTTTCTCCTAAGTTTGCTGCTGGTTTTCCAATTCACTGAGTCAATATTATGTTAAAGAAAGATATCAAAATTAAATATTTTACATATTGAAGCTTAGAGTATTCCTATAATGGAAAAACAAAAATTGCATAAAAGTTTGCTAGTTTCTGTACAATTGTAAAACTAAAAACTGCATTATAACAATATTTAGCTTATTATTTCCTACCATTTCCAAAGGCTATGAATAAATTTTTTCAAAATTAAAGTTTTTAAATTTAATTTTTAAGAATATTCTGAAAAAATACTTATGATTTGATTATCAATTCAGTATATTCCTTAAATTAAATGCTCTGGATAAAAATTTATTAAATATGTTTTTTCTTTGCTGATATTTATTTGAAAAAAAAAAAAAAAAAAAAACTTATGGTGACTAAATTAAGGATTTTATAAGAAAAAATTTCTTATGTTAAGATGACCTCAAGGTTATCATATTTAAAAACCAAATTTCCAATTTCTTTTTTCAAATTTTAAAAATTTCCTGAAATTTTTAAAAATTTAATTTGTGGTTTTAAAATTTGTTTCCATTTTTTTTTTACTTATTACATTCATTCTCTTCGAAAATTTCGATGCATGTTAATTAAACATTGTACCTCTCATTAGCAGTATTTATTTGAAGTAGTTTTTTTAATTTATTAAATAAAAGATTTTATGGAAAAAATGTATTTTATAAACATAAATTTGTCTATTGGTAAAAAGTTTTGAAAAAATGGTAAATGATTTAAAATATTGCTTAAAGGAATTTCAAAATAAAATAAATTATCTTAGCAGATTATTAATTCTGTCAGATTTTTTCCAGCATTTTATTTTTGACAATAGTTAATTTTGTTCCCTTCTTGTAACACTGAATTCACTTAGCAATAAAAAAATTAACTGACGTACATTATAAATTAAGAAATTTAAATTTTCTGAATTTATAATGTACGTCAATTAAGAAGATATTCGAACAAATTCAGTAAATGGTTTATGAAAGCAACTAACTAAATTAAATTTATTTTTTACATTAGCCTGCATTTTAAAAGTTTTTATTTTAATGCATAGTAAAATTAAATGAGTGAAAAATTTATTTACTACACATTTGAATTTTGACTTCTAAAATAAGTATTTTTTTCTTTTTCTTTTTAATTTTTTTTGGGGCTTAAATAAAAATAATAAGCTTAGAGCTATAAAAATTCTTGGTCGAAAAGATGTTTTTTTAATGTTATATTATAAATTGTACTACAAAATTATCATATAGATTTATTTTAGCAAAAGCTAATTCTTATGAAGTATAATTCACATTACGTTACAAATAATTAAAAATATTTTTTATATTATTGCTTTCGATTTAGAAAGAACATAAGCATTGAGCATTTTTATTGATTTTAAAGATTATTGTTATTTTATACAGAAAAGTAAATGGATTTGTTAATTCTTGAATAAAAGCGGAGAAATATTTCAATAATTTCCGAAGCAAATTTTCGAATCAATTTGGCTATTCAGATTTCAATGAATATTGAAAATTATTCGAAATAATACTATTCTTGAATACATATCTGAAGTATATAAAGAACGTGAAAGTTTTTAGAATGGAAGAATTCTGGAAATAGTGCAATAAATTTAGCATTTTATTTGGTTACATGAAGATTTGTGCTTTGTTTTATGCTTCTTATTTTTACTCATATATTTTAACCATTTCACTGCATTTGTGGACTGTCAAAGAATAAACGAGTTAAATATTGAAGTTTCTAATAAATTTAATCTAAAATTAATTTGATTTTTCGAATGAATCTATTTTTGAGAACTAATTTTGAGATTTATTTTTTTCGAATTATATAAATTTTTTCGGTTAATTCGAATCTGTTTTATTTCATATTAATCGAAACATTTATCTATTAATTTATAAAAAAAATCTAAGGATGAATTGTCTTAAATTAATAGGCAAATGCTACTGCTTAATTGTATTGCAACTAATTAAAATTTCAATCCAAAGGTCCATTTAGATCATGTTCATGGAGCATTAAGGAACCAAAGTCAGCAATTACTATCGTTAGAACTAATGGCTACCAATGCATCCTTGCAACGTTGCCAAAAGGATAACGATGTCAATAAGCAAGAAATAAGGCTTCATAACCTAGAGATGAGACTTTCCCACACTAATTTAAGAATGGATTCGTGGTCAAGGCAGTCCGATAATTATCGGAGCTCAACAAAGACCATTCTGAACACATTACAAGAAATGGCTTTCAACAATACTCGTCAAACGGACAACTTGAAAGAAGATTTGGCAGAATATAAAACAGCTTTGAATAAATTTATTCACATGCTACCAAACGGTGAGATAATATTTACATTTAGCTCTTTAAATATTACTATGTTAATTGTTTTATTGCAATTATTTTATGGATTATTCTTGCTATTTCGTCATTAATAAGAAAAATTGCAGAATATATTAATAAGTAAAATTGTAGAATATAATATTAATTCACTAAATTAAACAGTCAGATCTTCTCTGACGAACAAATTAAATATTTTACAGTAGGACATATTTTATAAATAAAAAATTAATAATTAATTAATTATTTACCTGGGAAGAACTCCCTATTGTAAAGCTTATTGAAGATGTAAGTATTTATAAGGAGCTCAATTAGCAATTTATGTATTAAAATTCATAAAATTCTGTCATGGTGCGAGTAGTTGTCATATCAAAAGATTCGATTGAAATGGTCACGAGACATTAATAGAAAAAGTTCAAGTTAATTGATTAAAGAGCACTTTAATAATTTCTATATTTATTTCAATACCACGTACTGTTGTATATTATAATCTCTATTTTAAAGCACTTATGTTCAGAATATTAATTTTTAATCCTTTAGAAGATATAAAATATTTATAGAATATTTTATGTCGTCTGTAGAAATTTTCTTAACAACTCAACTGTCTTACAAATATTTTTTTCAGTTTATGTATCTAAACTTACAAATTGTTAATGCTAAATTATATATTTATAAATGTGCTTATTTAGAAAGCATATTATTCTTGTATCTTTCAGGAAAATAATTCAAGGATATTGAAATAATTCACTTGTACATGAGTGAATTATTTCAGTATTGGAATTATTAAAACGTGTGAAAAGCTACTGATTTAAGAGATTTTGACAGAGAATAGATTGTGATGTTCAGAAGACTCAGTATGAGTATCTTCGAAGGTGAACAGTTTTCATCTATTCGCGAACTATCGAAGAGAATTTATGCTAAAGGAATCAATGACAGTTAGATAAATTACTGATGACACTGAATTAGAAGGAATTCACATACATTATCTGTGGCATGGGAAGTTGAAGGTTAAACTTTTTAATAGGACAGTGATAGGTTATGGGAAACAAATTTGTATCACTTGAAAACACTCCAGCTTTGGTACGAAATGTCAATGGTGGTAAACTGCTTTCTGCCGAACTCATTTTATCAAGCGAGATAACCTTTTGACATCCTGTGTCGTTAAACATGTATAGACATCAAGCTACTCGGCTTCTGTTATTGATCTCTCTAACAATGATCCGCTTAGCTCTGGTTACTCAAAAGACTTTTGTAGAACAACTGACGCGCAAAGCGTCTTCAGAGATACTCATTCTGAATCTTCGAGACATTATTGTCTGCCTTCTTTCAAAGTAGCCTTTCCCATGAAACATGATCGTAATCAGAGAAATGACAATTCACATTTTCTGCTTTAAGCCATGTACAGTCTTGGAACATGCGCATTCTATTTCAAATGTCAAATAGTTTTCATAATGTTTTGTCATTTCGATGAAAGTAATTAGCAAGTGCTGCGCACATATTCCAGTTAAAATTGTTTCATGTTGTTTTAATTATCGATAGCAATGAAAGAGTAATGAAATATTTTAAAATGCTTTTGAATGTACTTAAAAAGAAAATTAAGTATTTTTAACTAGTTAAGTGTAAAATTCCTCACATAGACCAATTTATCAAATGATAAAAACGTAAGTTTTAAAAGTTGATGTACATTTTAGTCATATTTTATTTAGTTGATTTATTTTTCCAAAATGAGTGAAGGAAGAATTAGTGGGTAACACATTACCTTCATTTTCTTTTCAGATTGCTCCAGTGCAAAAGAAAGTGGCTTGAGACTCATTCAAGTCAGTTTAAACCCTGTCGAAGTTTATTGTGAGGTCACCGCGCATGGCACACCATGGTTGGTAATTCAAAGACGAACAGATGGCTCAGTGGATTTTTTCCGGAATTGGACGGATTATAAACTTGGATTTGGGAACCCAGAAAAGGAATTCTGGATTGGCAACGAGATCCTACACTATCTCACCGACAGTTATGACATGGTGCTTCGAATCGACATGTGGGATTTACTCGGCAGGTTTTGGTATGTGGAATATGGTAGATTTCGAGTGAAATCCGAAGCAGAGCTGTATACATTAGTGCTAGGAGAATATTTTGGAAACATATCAGATTCTTTTGGACATCACTCTGGAATGGGCTTTAGCACACACGACAGAGACAATGATGCTTCTAGTGCCCACTGCGCTGTCCACCATACAGGTGGTTGGTGGTATCAGCACTGCCACAGGGCAGATCTCAATGGAAGATATCCATTAGGTATGACATGGTATGACGAAGAAAATCATGACTGGCTGCAATTGCAACAAGTAGAAATGAAAATTGCACAGTTTAGAAGTTAATGAGATCGAAAATTTGTTTTAAATTGTAGCAGACATTTCTGTTCCAGACTTGTTGTTTGAAGACAAGAGCTGTATGAGAGTAATTATAAGGGTCCAACGACATATTCTAGTATTAATTTGAGTTAAAAAGTATCAGGAGTGTATGTAGAAACGAAGGATTTTTGATACTTTCTGGTGATGACAAGAATTATGTGCATTATTTCATGACCAGAATTTCTTGATTTGTAACATTTAAATCATCCCTCGATTTAGATTATTTGAATTCAGTCTATTCTCTGATTAATATTAATGAATACTAAATCTTGGTGCATAAAATGAATTAGGAATGTGAATTAAAATTCAAGAAATTTAATGGCTTTAATTCATTTTTTATAAGAAATAAAATGTAATGTTTTGGACAAGCATTATATTTCCTTCTACCAAAAAATATTTCTATTCAATATGTTATTGCAATTAATATTGTTATATTGTTGATAAGGGTAAAATGTGAAATTTAATTCAAATTAAAATAAATTATTTTTTTAGTTCTTAAGATAACACGTATTGTATAAACTGAGTTTGATTTAAGTTGCTACAAAATGGGACATTCTGTATTACATTATTAATTTTTGTCTAAAAATAAGAGCTTTAACAATCAATTTTCTTTTATGCTTACTTTAAATAAATATTATAAAAACCAAAAATGTGTACAATTCATTTCCGTAATATATTTTTATTGAAATTTAAAAATGTTATTTATTTATTATTTTGAGTTAGGACGATAAAAGTATAATTCTTACTTTGTAAATAAATTATTTGAAATGTAAGAAATACAAAATGAATAAAATCAAATACATGACATTTTCTTTTAATGAAATTGCTGTATTTAACGCGCTAAATGAAAGAAGTTGAGAATGTTATTATCTATTTTTTATTGTTATTGAGATTTATAGTAGTTGGATGCATTGATGTCACATTTTTAGTCTACTTGTTGTCTAATTTTTAGGAGGCGGTCTTTTTTTTATTATTAAACTGTAACTAAAAATAGATCATAAATGACTTTTACATTATAAAATTGTCTTTTTAAGAGAAATCTGAAAACGCAATCAGCTTTCATGTGATTTATCTGCTTTAGGAGAGCATCAATCAGTTTTTATAGCAAACAAAATTTAAGTTTCATAATGAAATATATTTTGATAATTTGCAAATCAGTTTTAATAAGTTTTTAAGTGAAACAAAAGTAAATTTTAGAAATATTTTTAAATATAATATATTTTCTGATTTTTTTAAACATATGTTGAACATTTATCAACAATTTTTCCAGTTCAATAAATGTCAAATAGAATAACACGTACAACTTACATTATTTAAGAAAAAAAAAATGATATTGTTGTTATAAACTTTACGTTTCAAAAAATTACTACATTTTAAAAATCTAAAAGAATAATCTTGATTACGTAAATTAGTTTTTAGGGATTTTTAATTTCATATTTTTCTGCTTCAACAAACCTTTTTACAGAAGATAAGAAAAAAAAAAAAAAAAAAAAACAATGATATTGTGTGCACAACCAAAAAGTTAATTTATTTATCATAAAATTCTTACTTTAAATTGTAAGTAAATGTCTTTGAACAGAAATTTCTAAGAATTTACTAGCAATTAAAAATAATATTCAATTAAAAAACTTATACATATTGTTAATTTATAAAAAGGGTTATTATGTATAAAACATTACATTTTTTTCTTTTAATATTGTTTAATTTTATATAATTATTTTAAACTACTTAATAATTAAAAGTGCCATATTAAATGTTATTTTAACATTAACACAATAATTCCATCAGAGTTATCACAGATAAAAAATATCTTAATCTATTTGAGCTTCCTTGCAAAAAATAAAACTGTTTATTAAGTTGAGTAACTTAATTTAAACATTTAAACAATTGTTTCAATTAGTTAACAAAAATTTTTAGTAATAAAATTCTCAACCTTCCATGAAATTATGAAAAATGATATTTTAAATCTAAATAATATAAAATCAATAAATCATATTAAATAAAATTCTATAATGAATATTGTAAATTAGAAACTAAAAACGTATATATTTTAAGATATCATCTTGTATATGTTAAATAAAATAATAATATGAGTGATTAATTTATAAGGTTTAATTTATAATAAAATTTAATTTATAATAAGCGTTTTTTTGTTGATATATATAAATATATTTTTGTAGAAATTTTGAATTTCAATTTTTAAATATTTCTTGATTGAGTGCCTTGAAAATTTGAATTAATGCCTAAATGCTCATAAATACTTTGGTGGATACATGAATTCACTGAAGTGCGTAAAAAATGAATTCCGAAATATAATTCTAATCTATGAATCATGGAACTTAAGTTGGAAGTGATGATCATATTCAGTTAGCTTTTCAGTAAACATAAAGTTAAAAACATTTCTTGAAATTGAAAGTAACCATCGATAGAATTAAAAATTTTCATCTTAAAATGAATGAAATAATAACTTTATATATTTTAAAATTATATGAAAAAATTAATATAATACAAACTCTTGACATAAATAAAAATTGCGATAAAATTTTAATGTGAAATTCTTTTTAAAATTTTCATTTTTTTTTCAATGGTACCATAATTTTCGCAAAATAAGTTTTAAATTACATTGTTACTATGTAAGGTAAATTATTAATTTAGAAAAAGAATTTTATGATTTAAAATCTGGCGGTTGAAAGTATAGGAATGTATTTAATGTAACATATCTCACGTATATATTGTGTAATTAAGATATGATTTAGAAAATTGTAATACTTTGGGCTGAGCTAATTCATTAGGAGATAAATGTTTCGTAAATAATTTGCATGATATTAATTTTATAATATTTTCAAAGTTTCATTAAAATCATTTTATGTTGTTTCATTTTATGGTATTTAATATGAATACATTTTACACACTTGTAAAATATCAATTGTACCATAGAAAACTGAGTTAAAATTTCAGTTTTACAAGTTATCAAACAATTCTGTCATGTAAAATTAAATTCTGTTTCATAACAGGAATAACAGGGGAGAAATATTTTTAAAAGCCAAAGTAACAATTTTTTTCTTCCAAATCATCTTAAAATTCTTTTTTCAAAATTATTCTTCATTCACGAGAACTTTTAACACTGAAATTTCGTTCTCCACGTTGAAATGCGAACTCCAGAATCGATTACATTAATTTCGTTTCAGAATTGAAACTATTAAAAATTATGTACTTTAATCTAAATAAACTGGCAGTATAAAGCTAGTCTTACAATTTAGGTTTCAATTTAATCTAATAGTTAGTCTGCAACTTTTCCGAAAATAAGTTTCTAGATTGAATCATAGTAAAAGGTAAATGTTACACTTTCTGACATATATTCGGGAGCCATTGAAAAACGGGATTTTTTTTTAATTTTTCAGTTTTGTTCTTTGTGATTTATTAATTATTCTCCATGGATGAAAAATGTTTTTAGAATGCAAAAGGCAAGGAATGTTAAGAAAGTTTATAATAATGTTCAGCTAATCACATGTTCCCAGTGTGTCATCAAAATGTCGTGTCTTCAGCTCAAAATTGTTCTGCAATTTTATTTTTTTGTTCGAGATAGAGGAATCTGACACCTGTTGCAGACTACCTAACAGGCTAAAGGATGTCGTAACGCATTTTAAAATCCTTGGTGCTAAGACATTCAAAGAGGAATTGATAGTGGGCGATATGCCGCTACGGAGGAAACCCAAAAAATTCGTGCTTCGACAGACATGCGTGCAGAAATTCAACAATCATCTCCCATTATTCAACTGTCGTTGGGATCAAACTAGAACTTCATGTTCCAAAGGTTATACCAGGCCACGATGAGGCCGAGCATAGATGATAGTAATTTTTTGAATTCTTTGCAAATGGCACATGTGAACATACTAGTGATTATATGAAAAAAAAATTGTTGATGGGTCAAATTAAGAAAATTAGTTGCAGTTATAGAAATTAACAGAGTTATAAAATAAATGATGCTACATTGATGTCAAATTTATATGATTGCCTTATGTTTAATTGAGATCAGAAGAGAGGAATCAAATAGTAAGATGTCTCAATTCTGTTTCCCCATATTTCTTGAAGAAGGTCTGCAGTTGATTATATATATATATATATATATATTATATATATATATATATATATATATATATATATATATATATATATATATATATATATATATATATATATATATTATTTTTTTCCAATGGCAGATTGTAGACAGTTACAACTGCAACAGAGTCTATTAATCTTTTGTTCCCTGATTTGCATATTTATGCATATATATACATGCATATTTAAAAAAAAAAACCTGAATCACTAGAGAAGCCATTACCTCTATAGGCACCGAGTCAATGAATATGGATAGGAACCAGTTGAGAGTGACCGTGCTGAGCTCGACGTTCAGGGCGTTGAGGTGGGAAGAGATTTTGGGCAGTTTGGCAGTGAGGAGTTCTTTCAGGAGCTCTTGGTCCGCCTGGGCTCCAATCAGGTTTTGATCAAAGTAGCTGGAGGGGAAGTACCTCTCCATGATGGCCACCAAGCACCTGGAACACACGTGGAATGTTATTAATCGCGATGAAAGAGAGCTAAGAGCCATATATTTTAACGACGAAGAATACCGAAATACTTATGTTGCATTATGTATGTTAAATGTTGCATTATGTATTGAAAACAGGTATATTTTAGTAAACAGGACTAATTAATTTAGCAAAATATGGCAAGGAATTAAAGATTGTTGTATTAAGTGATATTTTATTAATATATGAATTGATAATAAACGTTAAGAGATTTTTAGTGATAGTTTGTGTGTGACTTTAATGATAAGAATTAAGACATTAAATTTCTTTGTACTCTCTGTTAATATTTTCTTCACAAAGATGGGACAAGTTAATGGGAGCAACTTAATTATTTCCAAATGAATTTGAATTATAAAAATTGCGTTATACGTAAAATTAAATATAATATTGATTAAAAAATTATCAGATATTTAATACAAATAAAATATTTACTTAAACAAAAATTAAATATAACTAGAAATTAATCATAACAGTTGCAATTATAAAAAACTAATAACAAATAATTTTTTACCTAATTTATTTTTAGAAAATGAGTAAAAATTGAATTTAATTTACTGTACAAGAATCACAAATGTTATGCTTTACACACACAAAAAATGTACAATAATGGACTTTGTTCACATTAATTTTTATAATTAAAATTGCTGCAAAATTATTTCAAGAGTTATAATACTGTTTATAGATATAAATAAAATTATTTATATTAATATAATTTTTTGTATTTAACACACACACTCATATATATATATATATATATATATATATATATATATATATATATATATATATATATATATATATATATATATATATATATATATAATTAAGCTAATTCTTATAAATCTTGTTATTGAAAGATATTTTTAAAGACATTTAATATTAAATGCTATTTTTTAGAAAATGGTAGAAAAATTGCGTTTTTATTTTACTCTCTATTTTTATACATTGTACTCTTTTTATACCTTAAAAAAAAAAAAAAAAAAAACGATTTTAAATATGGTTTACATGAGAAAATATCTCTATTTTGAAATTCAAATTATGAAAATAAAAATTGAGTACTTATCACTGGTTTGAAAGAAAGGTTTTGAGGGAAATTATGGGTGTATTATATAAAAATCAATGGTACTTGGAGGCACAGATTCAACATCAAAGGGTGTAAGCTGTATCAAGAGGCAGACATCATCAACTACATAAAAGTAAACCTTATGAAATTTGCCGGGCAGAATGAAGCCTGACTCTTAACATCAAGAGTTTTTTCACTCTAAGCTAATCGGCGCCATGGCATGGGTGAGGCCCAAACTTAGAGGGATCGACTGTGTCTTCGAGGATTTTGGAATTGTAAAGGTCAAAAACTGGAGGCCTATTGCCAAAGCAAGATCAGAATGATAAAAGATTCTGAAGAAGTCCTTGGCCCACAAAGGACTGTCGAGTCAAGAAGAAGTTTATCACAGGAAACTGTTCGCAAATGTTCTAATTTTATTTTTACGTACAAAATAAATGAGCAATAAAAAGTTTGGTCATTAGTTTCTATAAACCAACAATTAGAGAATACTTAATATTATAAATAATTTAATTTTATTTAAAGTGTGCTTACCAACGTTCGAGATAACGATTATTATCTGCACTCATACTTTATTACATACTTATATAGCAAATGACTTTTTTTATTAAATTAGTATTCCATTTCCGTTTTTAAGCAGTTGCAATCGATTTCCGAAGCCACAATATGTCATATTCCAGATTATTTGAATTATGCTGCATTGTTTTTCCCAGTATTTCATATAATATAAATTTTCTTTAGCGATTTCAACAACAATACATTTCCAATTTTAAAACAATCTCTTGTAAAAATGTTTTAAAGATAAATTTCAGAATCATAAAAGACCATTCAGTTTTTTGTAAAATCATGATGATCTATGTACCGGAGCTACATCCTGCTGAAACGAACAACAATCATTTCTATACAAAACATTTAAGGTAAGAAAAGAATATATTTTAAATACGTTTAAGAAATATTTTTTTCTCCGCTTTGATAAAGCGAATATAAAATTTTAAGTTAAACCGCATAAATCTGTAACACACAGCAACTCTAATTAATCTTCTGGGGATTTTAGACTGTTGCAACGCTCGTAACAATCGTCTAATTTGTAAGACCCTTATAGTTTGAATAAGAAATAAAAAATTTAAATACAAGCTCTGTTCTCGGCGCACTATTTTGATGCAAAGAACAATCGTTAAAACTTTAATCCTTTTTCAAATATTATGTTCGAAATGATTTGATAAGTAGAGCAGTTATGATTAGCATATGAAAGAAAAAAATACATCATTTATGTTATTTTAGATAATTTATTTTAAGTAAAAGAATTTTCAGTATATCTCTTTAGGGTGCTTATAAATAAAAATGTTACTCATTTCTTTAAATCTCCTTTAGAATAAATACTGAAGATTTATAGTATATTTTGGTTTTATTTTCCATTTAATCCTCTAAAAATGTTTCGTTTATTTTAAAGACTAGATAATTAGCGATATCCTGTAAAACTTTATCAGGACTTCATTTTTCTCAACTTTTTTTAACATTGCTATTTTTTCAAAGGGAAAATTTTGTGGCCCATTACTGATCTTCTTAACTGAATAATTTTTGAAAAGTTTAAAATTAAAGAATATGTAAATAACTGAAAATATATAGTTTTATATGTTAAATACTTATATATTGGGTACAGACGTTGAATGAGTATTTATTGGAGAAAGCTCTTTGGGCAAGTTGATTTTGAAAGATAAAAATTTTTTTAGGATGATTAAACTTTTTTTTTTTTTTTTACGAATTTTATCTTGCTTCAGCACAGGCGAACGTATTTATTGAATGGTCTAATGTTTCTAAAAAACAAATATTTTTTAAAAAAAAAAAAAAAAAAAAGAGCAAAAGAACTTAAAGGAAAGAAAGTTTCCCATCTTCTTATAAAACGTATTTGTTATGTATTTATATTAATAATTATTGATATCCCATATTATCGATAAATAGCTATATCTGTCATATAAGTATATTAAGCGAATCATAAAGAATAAATGTAATCATCATAAAGAATAAATAGTAATCATAATAATAATAAGAATAAAAGTAATCATAATAAAGAATAATATAGTAATCACACACATAAAGAATAAATGTATTTTTATTTAAAAAATACAAATATTTGTTACAAATTAGGAATAAATATTATTGTACACCTCATACTTTTAACATCTAAAGTTTGAAAAGATTATATTTATCAACTCCAAAACTAATTATTAAACTATAGACTCCATTGGTCTAATATTTATGAAAGCTTCTTTTCAGAAATAGATAAAATATGTGTGGATAAGTTAGAATGAGTAAAAAATGCTTTACAAAAGTCTCAATACTGTTAATTGTTATTTATAGATATTACAAATCACGTTTGGTTTGTTCGTCACTCAAACATCATTTTTTGCACACGAAGGCTAATTAGACAGTAACCTTCAAAGATCTGTAGAACAGGGATAATGTAAAGAATATCTGTATAATAGACAGAACAGTGTTAATTAGACAAGAACTGGACAACAAACATCGATGATTCAAGTGGGATTCGAACTAATGAATTGTTGAATCGAAGGCAAGAGCTCTAACCGTTCTAAAAAACACGGAGTAACTGAAAGTATCTAGTTTTATTAGTAGAGTATCGATATCAGTTAAAATTATTAAATGAAAACTAATTGAATGCACGCACCCACACATGCACGCGCATGCCCGCACACACACACGCGCACGCACGCACACACGCGCACGCACGCACTCACGCGCACGCACGCACACACGCGCACGCACGCACGCACGCACACACGCGCACGCACGCACGCACACACACACACGCGCACGCACGCACGCACACACGCGCACGCACGCACGCACGCACACACGCGCACGCACGCACGCACGCACACACGCGCACGCACACACGCACGCAAACACGCGCACGCACGCACGCACACACACACGCGCACGCACGCACGCACGCACACACGCGCACGCACGCACGCACGCTCGCTCACACACGCACGCACGCACACACACGCACGCACATGCATGCACGCACGCACGCACATGCATGCACGCACACACGCACATGCATGCACGCACACACGCACATGCATGCACGCACACACGCACATGCATGCACGCACACACGCACATGCATGCACGCACACACGCACATGCATGCACGCACACACGCACATGCATGCACGCACACACGCACATGCATGCACGCACACACGCACATGCATGCACGCACACACGCACATGCATGCACGCACACACGCACATGCATGCACGCACACACGCACGCATGCACGCAAGCCTTATTTTATATCTCTGAGAGCTACGGGGTTTTTGAAGAATTTTGACAACTCAGTAGAATTAATGAGATTGATTCGAAAGATACACGAAGGATTTGGATGTTCAAAAAATAAATACATTTTACACAGCTGTGCAGAGAAAACCTCATGTTAATATATTTTCCCTTCATAAAAATAATTAGAAACCTTCGTGGATCTTCATTTATCCCTCTGCGATTACTTTTTCGTAACAAATATTCTCATTTTTATAACAGAGTGTACAATTTAAAGTTTATTTTGAATCATTCTAAATATTCATCCGCAATCGGAACTGAAAATCATAAACTATTGAATTAAAGGCCAAAGACTAATTATTAAAAATTGATAATTTAATGCAAATTATTCTATACTCAAATTCCGTAAATCATATTTTAACCCACCATTTGGCGAAAGTTGAAATTATGACATTTTCCCTCCAACCAAAATGACGAGATTTTATACCAGTACTTTACTTTATTTCATCTAAATGTGATTTTGAGTATCGCGATTTCGATATTTCTTTTACTAGCACATTACAATCGGTGGCTTAAGACAAAATGCAAGAATGCTTATTTTAATCAATTTATGATAAGATGTATTACAAAATATGAAAAAGTAATACGTGAGAAACAATGCCGCTTACAGTTTTGAGATCAATCAAGTATATATAATCATTTTTTCATATTATTTTATTTCAATGAGTTGCGAGCAATATAAATAAAGGAATTACATGAATGAAATCATTTTGAAAACTCTGTAACACTTAGTTGCAGCACACTAACATAAACACAAATATTATTTTTGTATCCTAATTTTATATTCATAATTAAATAATTTGAATAATAAAACCATGTATATTATTTCCATTGTTATCCCTCACCTTGCTCACATTTGAAAAGAAAACAAAATAAGGCAAAATTTTTTATACTAGGAATATTCAAAAAGTAAATTGCATTCGAACAATGTAAGTCAAAAAAATACTTTACTGAGAAGAGTGCTAAGATATGATATGTTTACAACAAACGTTTTCTCTACATAATCTCCCAGTAGCTGCAGAGATTTGCAGCACTAATCGCTCAATGCCCTGACGATAGAAAGTAGCTCCTTAGTCAGTTATCCAGCTTAGAATAACTGTCTTGAATCTATCATCGTAGAAAAGTTGTCTTTCATCTAAATGCTTTTTGAGCTTGCCGAAGACATACAACAACGGTACTTAACAACTGATGTTTCCAGACCTCCCATCCAAAACTGCAATGCAAATTCTGTGCTGTGTATGGCTTGTCAGCTCTTGCATTGTCGTGCAAGTGTAAAACGCCTTTATTTAACTTCCCCTGTCGCTTATTTTTCACAGCTTTATGCAAACCTCTTTGTGTTTCGCAGTAGGACTCAGACTTAATAACTGTTAACCATCCGCATGAACACTCTCACAATCGACAAAAACAGTAATCATGATTTTACCCGCTGATGGGGTAACTTTGGATTTTGTTCTCACAGGCGATGATGTGTGTCTCCATTCCGTCAACACTTGCTTCGTTCCTTGGATGAAGTGATGCAGCCATGTCTCATCACCCGCAATAATATGGCTTAAGAAATGTTTGCCGTCCGTAGAATAACGTTGAAGGAATTCAAAGGAAGCAGCAAACCTTGGTCCTTTGGTGTTCGGAACTCAAAGAATAAGGAACCCAACGTGAACACAATTTGCGATAACGCAGTGGATGGAATGAGCTCGGGTAACAGGTATTCCCAATTTCTGCGCAATGTGTGTGATGCTCAATTTGTGAATGTTGAGAATAATGCCTTCCAACCGCTCCACCATATCTCATGTCCTCACTGTTGTTTAAGTTTGAGCGGCCGACTTCAAACTGCTGGTACTGTTTCACAATGGCTGGACATGATATTGCATGTGACCCATACACTGCCGATATTGCACGATGAATCTTGGTACTCTTTAAGCGTTTTTCCCACAAAAAATTGTACTGTTCCCCGATCTTCAACGTTGAGTAAGTTTCTAACTGACGCGCCATTTTGTTTCTGGTACTACGCAGTAACGGTTGAAACAATCCGAATGAAGTTGCTAAAGTAGGAAGCTGTGGAATTCAATTATCGTCTTCGCATCCTCGCACTCTTCTTTCTCAATGATGCCATCTCTAGAAGGATAAGTGTAACTTTCTGGAAGCCCTATGTATTTCCTTAAAAGACAAAGTATGATGCAATATCTAAAGATTTTTTAATGTTTTGTGATTTTATTCTGAGCCATCACTTGGAATTAAAATCGTCTGCGTCATAATAGGTTTCAAAAGACAGTATTTTTTATAAATAATAATTCTAATTAATTACTATTTAAAATAAAAAATGTGACTTATAAATAAAGACTCTCTTTTTTAATTAAATTTTCAAAAAATATTTAATTTTCTTTAGGTTTGAAATTTTTTCTCTAAAATTATTAGTTTAACTTATTTAGACAAAAATTTTTCGCCAGTGTTTTAGTTTAAAAAATATGTTTTCTGTTATTGGTTGGCATAGATTCGCAACTAATGAATACACCGAGGAAAAAAAAAATGTACAGATGGCGCTGTCGCCTACTATTATGTATGAAAACTTCACTTTAGATTTTGTTTCGAATGGGAGAGGAATTCTTCCAATCTCTCTTTCGATGGAACTATAGGTTCCTTTAGATTTCTTGAATATAATTTGGGGATTTATGTGTACTTGTTCAATGTGCACCTTAAATGTTTATTAGAATTGTTTTTGTTTATAATATATGATCTCTTGTTTACTTTCCCGAACCGTGTTTTGAAATTACTCTTTCGATTTTAGATACTATTTAGATTATAGATTTTACATAAATTCTTTCAACGCAATCTGCTGATTTAGCTCTGCATGTGGCACTTAACGATGGGGTGGTTCAAAATATTTCTGCCTGATCGTGAAGAGCCTTCAAAAGCATTCTGCTGAAAGATTCAACCTTTAAATTTATTTGTTTCATAAAAAATAAATATTTTTTTAAGAATGCTGTTAATAAATATATTTTGTTTCGACATAAACTTTCTTGTACTTTGAATGGACCAGATGGATAGAAAAAAAGTAAAATTTATCCAACGAAATCTTAAAATATAAAAATAAGCAGCATTTCCCAAACAGTACGTTTACATTGCAAAGAAATTTTGGCATTATTTTTAGACAAAACTTTATTCTTAAATAATGATCGTACTTAAAATATATATGTATAAATTTTTTTATAAGTTTGTTGATTACATTATAAAAAAGTTATTTCAAAATTTCTTTATTCTGATTCAGAATTAATCTATTTCTTTCCAAAGTTTTCTATGTTTTGAAAAGGTAAAATCATATAATTTATAAATATAAATATATATTTTAAAATCATATAATTATACACATTTAAACTTATTCTTAAAAGATTTTAAATTTAAATAATATAATTCTTTTATAAATATTCGGAGGTATTCTTGTTTTATTTCATACAAAATATCTTTGATAATTAAATTAATAAAATTTACTTTTTAATCTTAATGCTGTTTTTAATGCCTGATGTAAGAAATTCAATAATTTTTTAAAAGTATTGTTGATAACTTTTATCTTTCATTCATTTACCAAAATTTGTAAGCAATAGAAGTAAAGTAACGAGATGAATCATTGCCCGTCCTCTTTAATTTCGTTCATATTTATTATTTGGATTTGGAATTCAAATGAATGTAGTACTAAAAACTATTTTAACTATAAGCAAAGAAATGATGCGATATCGGTAATAAATAATTACTGAAATTAATATTTAATAAAATAAGAAATACTTCATGGAAGTTTTCGTTTATTAGGGAAGTAAATAATTCACAAAATGAAAATTTATAATCTTAAATTGAAATCTAAATAAGTAATGATTGAGTATATTTCGTGGTATAATATAAAGTATTTTATAAAATGAATTACTTAAGAAAATTATAAAGTTTTTACTTTGTTAATGAAGATTTTTCAAACATCACAAATTAACATCCGTTTGCTTCGTTAGAAATAAAAACATGCAGTCTTGATGAGTGGTTTGTAGCAAATAAATCTATAGGACTTTTGTCTTACGAAATTATTTGTCACAAAGTCATATCGATAATAATTATTATCGATTAAGTGAAAGCCGCCGAACGTTATTCTTCGTAATTCAGAACCAAGGATCAAGCAGAAGACCCACGAATAATTGACCTGCCACTCCCCTGCCCTTAGTGAACATGACACCTCGGTGTTAAGCCTGGACATGAACTCTAGTTTCCAGTAATGAGAAGGATGCCTTAACCAACAAAGCCACTGCCACAAAACCCATATACAGATGGTAGCTTTTATTTCTACAATTTAACATTCATTAGCAATTGAATATTCGAAAAATGTCTGTATTGGTTATAATAGTAAATTATAATAGGAAATTGTAATGTTGTGGAACCCGAGTGCTTATATAGACATCATCATATTTACTAATATAACAATTTGAACTTTTCTTATTCAACTAATTAGGCATGTCGTGGGAATGCTTTGGACAAAATTCCTTGTGTCAAGGTGGTGGACAAAAAAAAAGCATTTTATTATTTGTCTGTTTTCAAATGTGATGTGAAAGCTACCTTCGTATACAGATGGAAGCCTTATAAAAGATATATATCTGACAGATATGAAAGCAAAATGATTCGTCACATGGTTGTTCATGTATGTGGGGCCAAAATTATTAGAGCAATATTTGGACATTTTGATATTCAGCTGTTTATGACCACGTGAAAGTTAACAACGATGTGTGAAAAGTATAAGTGGCGAACATAAAATTTTTTTTTAATAAAAGTAATTTTTTCAAATCATGTGCTATATTTGACTGTTTCCAAATTTGATGTCACAGCTACAATTAAGAATGAACGGTAGCATCCATTTCTGTAACTGAGCATATCAACTTTCATGAACATAATATTTGGAAATTATGTATGGTGGATATAAAAGAAACTGTTGTGTCACTTGACTGTGCATGTTACGTATCGTCAAAATTATCCTTATTACATGTATAGCATTTGCCTCTTTTGTTATTCAGCTGTTTATACATGTAGTGTGAAATCTTTTAATACCAATAGTTAAACACATATGAATGGCGGGCATAAAAAGTTCTTTTATTATTTGGCTGCTTCCATACTACCAAACCGACATTAAAAATATACATGATGGAAATAGGGATAGTTCCGAGTTATTACATTGTTTACGTATGCATTGTTACCATTACCACATTGATTTTGATATTAAAGTTTTTATGCGTATTACGTGTAAGCCTTTAGTATCAATATTTAAGAAATATTTGCGGTGCATATAAAGAAAAGCTTATTTGTTTATTTTAGAATGTCATGTGAAAGATATCATTACAACATTAATAATAATACATGCAATGAACACATAAAAGTATTGCGTCATTTACAGTTTGCTTTTGTATAAAAGTTATTAAGCCGATATGTTTTGACTTTTTGCTAGTAATTTATTTATCATATTTCATATGAAAATTATCACCAAAATCTGGAAAATATACGAGACGGACATAACGAAAAATTGTATGTTATTTTGTTATCAATATATGTTTCATGAATATATATTTATTCTATATATGTGTCACCACTAAAAATATTTTACTAAATAGATTCCATCTCTCAGAATTAGTTATTGCCAGGTCTACAATACAATATTGCTCCCACACGTTAAGTATTCTCAAAAAGTAAAATTAAATACTTTTTCTTTATACCTCCTAAAGAAATTAATCCTAAACGTTTTTTTTTTCTGAGCAGTGAAAATAATATAATGTAGATTCGATGATGCCTGGGCATTGAGTCAAACAGAGATTGGATTGCATGTACAGGTACAGATGCCCATGAAGCTTCAACACGATGCCACAGTTCATCAACCGTAGTGACGAGGTGATGAACTGGCGTCACCTGGACGTTTGGTGACGAGCCAGTCGCTCGCACTCATTGACCAGACGTTTTCTATTGGTGAAAGATCTGGAGAACGTGCTGGCCAGGCAACAGCCGAACATGTTCCGTATCAAGGAAGGTCCGTACAATACCGGCAACATGCGGTGGGGCATTATCCTGCTGAAACGTAGGGTTTCGCAGGGCTCGAATAAAGGGTAGAGCCACGGGTTATAACACAAAAGAAATGTAACGTGCACTGTTCAAAGCACCGGCAATGCGAACATGAGATGACCGAGACGTGTATCCAATGGCACCCCATACCATCACGCCAGGTGATGGGCCAGCATGACGATGACGAATGTACGCTGCCAGTGTGCGTTCACCACGATGCCGCCAAACACGGATGCGACAATTATGATGCTGTACACAGAACCTGGATTCCTCTGAAAAGATGACGTCTCGCCATTCGTGCGCCCAGGTTCGTCGTTGATCACACCATTGAAGGCGTTCTTGTCTATAACGCAGCGTCAAGGGAAGCTGCAGCCATGGTCTCCGAGCTGAGAGTCCATGCTGCTGCAAACGTCGTCGAACTGTTCGTGCAGACACTTGTTGTCTTCCAAACGACCGCGTTTCTTGACTCACGATTCGTGACGTAGTTGCACGATCCATTACGGCTATGCGGATAATATGCCTGTCTTTTCGGCTACTACTGATAGGTGGCCGTTGAGATTCCGCATGGCGTTCCGTATTACCGTCCTGAACCCATCGATTCCATATTCTGGTAACAGTCATTGGATCTCGACCGACGCGAGCAGCAATACTGCGATAAGATAAACCGCAATCCTGGTACGCTACAATTCGACCTTTATCAAAGTCAGAAACGTGCTGGTACGCATTTCTCCTTCTTACACGAGACATCACAACAACTTTTCACCAGTCTACAATGTTCAAATGCAATTTGTGTATAAGGAACCGGCTGAACAATTTCCTCATTTAAACACAATGTAGGTGTGGCTACTGGCGCCTGCTTTGTCTGAATGCGCTGAAAAATTAATCATTTGCATATCACAGCACCTTCTTCCTTTCGTATAAATTTCACGTCTGTAGCATGTCGCCTTCTTGGTGTAGCAATTAATAATGGCCAATAGTGTACATTACACTTTCACAATTGATCACCGATGCGATAGCTAAGCAGTTTTGGTCAGAAATAAATATTGGCGTTTGAATCAGTTTCATCAATAAGGGATAATAGTTTACTTTATAAAATGTTTGTATTATTTTTTAGTAATTTCAGAAAACGTAAATATTTTTTAAAAGTACAATGGACAAAAAAAAGTACATGATTCAAATGGATTATTTATGACAATAATTTAGGATTTCTTTCTTGCTTGTTAAGGTGATTATCAAAGACTGTTGTATAATGGAAAATTGAAAAAATATTTTGGCTAAAAATATTTTAAAAGTTTCTCAATGAAATGATTATAGAATTAAATTGAAAAATAATTGAAATAAGAATTTTAATTAAGTGCCTGATTTTTTAAATTGTCTTTTTCTTCTTTACCCCGTAAGGTAATGTAATATGAATCCTTCTTGTTAACTGTAACTACTAGAATCTGAAAGCGTGTTAAGTCATAATAATTAGATCTCGTGGATTGGGATTTTCACCATACTGAAATGGGCTTCATATTATCAAGCTTCGAGAGTAAAAAGGCAGTACCTGTAATCTTTTGAATACAGTAGTCAAATGAGCATATCATTAAGTGCGATAGAACAGAAATAATGGTTTTTCTAAGATAACATTCTAAAAACTTTTCTTCTCAAGTTCAATAGAATTAAATTGAATATAAAATAGCAAATATAAAGAAATAACTAAATTGAACTTAGCAATCTTTTCCCACACACATAATTTAATAAAACAATAAAGAAATTTGACAATTGCAAAATGTATTCTTCTATTTCCACTAAGAGAGAGAGAGAGAGAGAGAGACAGAGAGAGAGAGAGAGAGAGACAGAGAGAGAGAGAGAGAGAGAGAGAGAGAGAGAGAGAGAGAGAGAGAGAGAGAGAGAGAGAGAGAGAGAGAGAGAGAGAGAGAGAGAGAGAATGTTAATTGAATAAGAATTTCGTTTAATTTAATTTCAACTATTGAATTTGAGATGACATCACTGTAACGAAGGTGATCTAGATATAAATTAGAGCTTTTCGGAGTAGAAGTTCTAGGTTCCAAGTTAAGAAATTGCTGAAGAATGGAAAATAGGCGTTGCATTTCTGACAGATTTCAGTTGAACTACTTTTCTTGCAAGTAAATTAACAAATATTTCCCATTGTCTAGAACCAAAATAGTGCTTATCGACTCTGAATTTCTCGGTTTCAATCAGCCATTGCGTAACAATGGAAAATAGACTGCTTTTCTGTTTTCATCCCGGATATTTATCGTAATAGATGCTTGGAAATTTTCCAGATTTCGTCTTTTACAGCATATGAATATCGCCAAACATCTATAAGATACTTTTTTACAATCAATGAAATGAGTTAGACAATCCTATACCTCCAATAGCCTTTGATTGTTTGCATCCATAATTGTTTGTGTCAACATGGTGGTAAGTAAGGCTCACCGAGACGAGAGCTGGTACCGTTAGAGCAGACGGTCATATATCCGATACCAGTCATTGTGAACCAACAGGAGACATGTATTACATTTCTGTCTTCTTCATAGTCATTTACAGTGATGGCTGTTTATCAATTTCCTAATTCTCTCTTTTGAAATACACGAAGACGATATACTTATCGATAAAAAGGTCATTCTTAAGGGAATGCGTAGTTATAATGAATAACCTTCGGCAGTTACGCTATTCATTCCATGATGTCAAAGATAATTCATTACTAGATTAATTCATACAAAAGCATCTTTTTACTTTTTACATGATTTTTTAATGAGAAGCAATTTTAAATATTAATTTCTAGTGACTTAAAGACGTAAAATTGAATACTATGAGAAGCATTATTAAATACATAATGAAATCAATGTAGCACATCAAATTAAATAAGTACTCAGAAACTCACCAAAAAGCATCTTCTGCTTCCACGAACAGCAGCATCATTCCGACCAAAAAATTCATGCCTTGGCAATATCCTAATTTTGGATTGTGAAGGCAGAAGGCGTGCAATACCGACTGCAACTTCTGAATCTACAACGATTCAATGTAAGAAATTTAAATGTAAACATGCGCAAAATCATGTGATGATTTCTTTCTATCATTTCTGCAACTTAAGAAACATAACATCAACTAGAAAAATAAATAGTATAGAATAATAGGATAATACTTTAGAATAATAGTTTGATGCTTGATAAACAATCATTTATTTTTCTATAACTCCGCAATGACTTTAGGATATTACAGCTTTTTCTAATTATATTGACTGAAATATATTTTTTGCTTTTTGATATATATATATATATATATATATATATATATATATATATATATATATATATATATATATATATATATATATATATATTGAAAATTTCTTTTTAAATAAACTGTTCTTATTTTTAATGTTCATCTTATATTTAATTAATTTGTTTTTAATTAAGCTTAAATTTTGTATTTCGTAACAATGAAATCAATGAAGTGGGGAATGACTGAAATAAATAATACGTTTGCGCAACTACATATTGAAATCATAAAAGATACGCAAAATGGCGAGTATAAATAAAAGGAAATATAGCTCAGAAAATTTTTTTAAATAGTTATTTATCATTTTAAAATGTAGTTCACAAATTTTAGAGTGTAATTTTGATTTATTTTTTTGAATTGATAAGGTTTTTCACAATACAGATGTGTTTACTGTGAATAGTTTCTTGAGTGTAGAAAATTTAAATTATGAAAGAATAATCTAAGCATAATTCCTCAGATTAAAAATGTTGTAGGGATATGATCTTATTCTCAAAATCATAACTTTATCTCAAATAATATTAAATAAATGTATTTGTTAAATAAACAAAACTTATCTGGCATTTCAGAAAAAATAAAAGAAAAATAATCTGCAGCATAAATGCTATATATATATATATATATATATATATATATATATATATATATATATATATATATATATATATATATATATATATATATATATATATAATATGTATATATATATGTATAAACTATTAAATAATTAAGAAAATAATCATGTATTGAATTCAATAAAATTAATAAACATGAAGGGAGAGAGTCTAAATTAAATTTCAGTAATATTTCATAAAGTATCTTTAGTCAATATTTAATTAAGTTCTTATAAAGGTAAAAAAATAAAGTGACACCAGTATGAGGTAACTTACAATGCATTGATTTTAAAGGAATTCCGATAATTTGTAAAGAGATGAACAAAAAATTTATTTTCTACAACATTGTTAGCTTAAATATACTAATAATAGGTGATACTTTTTAATTTATAAGACACTTTGGATTTAACAAAAAAACTTACTCCTTCAGCATTTCTGTCACAAAAATGTATATTATTTGGCATTGTCCTGAGCAGATCTAAAGAAATTTGCCGCTTATGATTTTCTGGTAGCTTAAAAAAAAGTAAAAAGGACATATTATATTTTAGTTTTACATATAAACTAAATTTTATAGTATTGCAAAGAGAAACTTGGAGCATTTAATTAAGGACCAATTATGAGAAATAAATACATTCAACATAATTTTATGTGTATACATTATATAACTTTCCATATCATACCTCAGATTCTGAAGCCTTGCTGCACAAATTCTCGAAGTATTTAGGACCTTTTGCTTCTCTCAAGTCGCGTATTTTCATCCTGTAGAGAGCTTTCCACACCACGCCTCTTAGTTTCTCAGGAACGCCTTGGCGAACAAGTGCCTTCAGTTCAGCCTTAAGATGAATATATGGAAGTAATTACATTAAACCCTTATTGATTGCACTTTCTCTAGTAAATAGAAGCTCGAAACGCATCATAAATAAAATTTTTAAAATAATTTAAACATATTTTTCTTGGGAAATGTACATCATGTTTACGATTTATTACACAATTACCTTGATAATGTAACAATGTATTTTTATGAAACGGATATAATTTTCCATGCAGTGTGTAGTTTTTGTACATCTAAATCTTTAATGCAAGTAGAAAAAGGAATTCTACTTTATATATTAAACGTATTTATATTTAAATTTCCTAAATATCTATTTTCCATGAATATAAAGATAATTCATTGATACATATCTTTATTTGTTTGTTTGTACCAAAAAGCATGCTGCTTATTTCACGTAGTTTTAAACTATTGGGAACGTTTTCAATGATTGTATTGTACGTTTTAAGTTTTTAACAAATCTATGTTTTTTTTTATTTTGGAAGTGATAGTTATTTCAATATGTATTTAAGTTTTATTAGAATATAAGCAGATATAAAAAACTTTTTATTTTGTTAAATTATTTAATTTTTATTTTAATTTGAAGGTTCTATAAAAAGTACCATGTAACTGGAGTTATATTTTAAGCAGATAATTCGAAATTTCTTGTTTGGTTATTTGTTTTTCTGGAAATAACACGCTGAAAATACGTATTTGAACTTCTAAAACTTTAGAAGTTACAATTTAAATTCATAGATGGCAGCACTAAAATATTCAATATTTTTAAAAGTTGCAGAAAAATTTTCTATTTATTCGTAATCTTTAAACTACATAAATGTAATTTTTAAATAAAAAAATATGAGTTATTTACATACATTGTTATATTGCTTATAAAATTACTTATGTAGTTAAAAATATGTGAATATTTTTTAAAAAAATTAATTTTTAAATATAAGGTTATATTAAAATTTTCTCTATGCTTTCGTTTTTTCAATCGATGCAAAAATTAGTGGAAGGATAATTAGTGAGCTCGCAAATTGACTCGAATTACTTTGGAAATTATTATGGCTTTCAGTAAAACAAAAATTTATTCTTTAATTTTCGTCCTCAGTACTTTTTAAAGAGATTAAGAATTTTTTTTATTGTAATAACAGTAATTATAAAAAAAAAAAAAAAAAAAATTCCCTCCTTTTTCTGCTATGACGTTATGGGAATTCGTTCATTTTATTCACAATGAAATTTTTCGCTTGTTATCTATTTCGCATAATTACTGTATGCGGACACTAAATTTTAAATAATCTTTAGGGTATAATTATGAATGTTTTATAACTATATTTAGAGTAAATTAAAGTCTGTGAATATTTGTTTTTAAAAATTTTGTTTCTTAAAAACTACCAGATTTATTATCCAAGTATCGAAAGAATTTTTGAAAAGTTGTTTTATGTTAACAAAGAAACTTAAAATGAAAATACGCAGGATTTTGCTAAAAAAATATGTCGTTCTTTTCTAAAAAAAAAATATTATATTAGGTTAAAATAATGTTTTAAGATTTCAAGACACTTCTCTTCAAACATCATTTTATCGTTATTATAAATTCGAAAATATAAACAATTAATATTTATCGTTTATATATATATATATATATATATATATATATATATATATATATATATATATATATACTTAATAATTGCATATTTCGAAACATATGTGGGATATTAGTCAAAAAAGGCTTATTATTATTTAGACGGTGAATAATCACGCAAAGAGGCACAGAGACGAAAGATTGAATTTCCCCGCAAAAGACAAATTTAATCGAAATCGTTTTAATTTTTATTTTAAATCGTGGAATGTGCTTTTAACTCGGTCATTTTTATCAAAATTTTGTATAAGAGTGTGATTTAGAGCTTAGCTAATGGCAGAGGCATGCAAGCTTATCACATGAACAGAAGCAGATTTAACCTTAGGGAGAAAGTTGTAATTCTCCTATTGAAGGATACCACGTAATCCAGTGAAATCGGTCTGGAATGTAAATGTTTTGTTTGGTACGAAAAATTATCAATGCAACGCCTAATATCTGGGATGATAGAATTATTTTTCCAATTTAAAGAAATTATGTTTATATATAATAACTGATCTGCTTCAGAACATACCTCTGAAAATCATTCGAATGAAGATGATATAACATTTATTGAAAATTATTGCTCGATTTTTGACACCACAAAGAAAAGACAAAATATTCACATTTAACATTTAAGTTTTAAGAAAATAGTATTGTGCTGATGAATTGTAAAAAACTTGGTCTAAGTTATTTTTTATTTTGTCTAAAAAGGTTTATTTTCCAAACCAAAATCGTTTTCATTTAGCCGGGGCTTTCTAAGATGGTAGGTGATCATTTAAGATGTGCTTTAAGGCTGGACCTTTCAAAGTTTGCAAAATATATTCCCAGTAATTAATAATAAACAACATATTTGCATGCATTTAAAATCTTGTATACAATAGTAGAACACTATATTCATCTGAAAAATATCATACACCAATATAAAAATCAATACAACACTTCTTTTATTAAATGGAAGTTATTCAGGGGACACCAAAATTTTCTTTTGTGAAAGGGAAATTATAAAAAAATCTTTTTGAAAGGAATACGATTTTATATATAAAATATCATTATACATATATGATATCTTTCAATACTTTCATAATAATTTAAAACTTTATACTGTTATTTATGATTTAAAAATTTTCATAATAAATTTATTTAAAGATTCTAAAGTTAATAACATAAAATATGCTTAGATTTTTTTGTAAAAAGGGTGAAAGCTGTTTTATATTTTATATAAAACATCGTTATTAATTTATAAAATAAAAACTACTTATAAATTTATTATTATTAAACTTTATTTGCATTTCTCCTTGTTTCTTTTTATATTAAATGCAATTTTTAAATATTGCTTTAATAAATTTTGATGACTCTCTAAGCTCAAAGTCCATATTTATGCAAATACTCATGGAATGTTTTCATATTCGAATATTATATGCATTAAAAGTGGGAGAAGACGACGCAAATAACTGTTTAAGTTATTTGATTCCTTGAAGATTAAAAAAAGTTGTTGTATTCATGTTTGGGGGTAGGGGAAAGAGGCATCGGTTTGGATTTAGAAAGACCCTTCATATCTCAGGAGATTCCTTTGAAGCAGCAATTTCTTGGCTGATACTTTTGATGATTGATTGAGATTGGAAATACTTTTCCTCGAATATAAGCCTTTGTTAGGTTAAAGCTGTGTTTTTCTCAAAAACTCCAAAACTTTTACTTCCGAAGTTTAATATCTTGCTTAAGATAAGCAATTTTGTTTGATACTTTTTATTGGGAAACGTAAAATTTTATGAAAGTATTAGAAAACAACGATTTCTAAAACAATTTTATTGGGAAAAATAATATTCGTTTCAGATTTATAGGAATTTTTCGACACTGAATATTTTTAAGAAAAAAAAAGATATATATATATATATATATATATATATGAAAAATTTCTAAATCGAAAACTTTATGAAACTTTTACTAATAATGTCAATAAAAAAATTGTATAAAATTTTTAAATTTTTGTATTCAAATTTAATATATTCACAACAATTATTTAATTCAATCCAATTCTTTTTTATGAGAATATATATTGTGAATTACAAATATTATGACATTATCAACAGCCTCGTTCTTCTTTCATTTTTAGAATCCAGTAGCACTGCCCACCTTTTTCACTTTTTTAAAATTTGTTTCACTGCAACATGTCGCGATTGTCGAAACAGTTATTGGATAATGTTCCTTCTAATTATTTTTTCAAAATGCTAAATAACAGAATTTTTCCTAATGGCCGGTTACTCTGATATTTTCCTTTCAGCAGCACAGGATGCAGAAGAGATAGTAATTTTATATTTGGGAGCACTGAGTAGGCTTGCCATCTTGTTCTCGGAAATGGGTGGGTCTTCGTAATCTAGGCGCAGAGACTTAGCATAAGACTTGAAGATTAGGTGCATCTACTTCAGGGGTATCATTTCACATACTAGAACAGGACAATACGATTATGCCATATTTAGGGTCGTTAGTGAAGACCGTGAAAGAAAATCAACTAACTCCAGGGATAGAATTTTAAATATTTGAATTTATAAAATGAACTTAACTCCAAAATTGTAAATTCATTGGATAGTATTACATTAATTTTACATCTTAAACACAAATAATCAAATAATACATTTCTACACTGTGTTTAATGCTGATTAACGTTCTTTTTTCAATGAAAATTCAACATTTTACCTTCATCTATTTGTATGCGCAAGTCAAATCCTTAAACCATTGACTTAAAGACCTAAGATGAAATATATGTTAGCTTTGAGTAAACACAACAAATTTTCTATTAATATCTGTATTATTTTCATGAGAGAAATTGTATTATTTAAATAGTTACTCCTTAAATTCTATTTTGTTAATTAAATATGTAATCTTTAGGTGTGATATAAGTTATGTTATAAATATTTTAATATTCTTTAAATAATAATTTCTCCAGCCTACTATAGAAGTTGGTTCAAAATGAATAATATGAAACTCCTATTCATAAAAATGCAAGCAATACCTCAACATGGAGTAAAATTTTAAAATTTTATAATTTCTCACATAATATTTTATTCCATTTCCTACCACAACAACTGTCTACCTCCACAAAAATCTGCACAGATGGATCCAAACATGATGAAAGAATCGGTGCCTCATTTGCAGTGTTCAATAATGGAGTTGAGATCCATTCACCCAAATTTAGATTATCTCAATACATTACTATTTATCAGGCAGAAACGATGACAGTCCAACAATCTATGCAAGCAACTATGAATTTATTGATGTTATAATTTGGACAGATAGCGCTTGTGTATTACTATCATCACTCAACCCACAGCATAAATCTCGAATTATAAATAACATCCAATATCAAATATACTGTCATAAAAATAATCTTCCACTCTCCTGAAACAAAGCCCAATCAGGCACACCGATAACATATTTAAAATGACTTTCTCAATACCTCATAAACTCTCTCATTATTTGGCAATATTCATGGGATAACCAAGTTGCTGGAAGATGAATCTATAATCTTGTTCGCAGAATATTTGTCTACAATTTCTTTTGTCAATTATTTGCTGACAAATCATAAACCATACCCTGATAGTTCCAAAGAATAAAGAAACTGCCAAGCAAGAACTGCTTATGTGAACAACCAGGAGCTTCATTATATAGGAATTCATTATATGACTACATTGCATAGAGAATTGCATTTTAATAAGATATTTCCATATAAAAAGACGTTCATCTTAAACTAACGCTGCCTTCATTAAATTCAGCATCAACACAATGAATATCGAAGAAGTAAAATAATCTCCATTTTACAACTTCTCTTTACTTAAGGAACTGTACTATATCAAGAAAGGCAACTGCACCAGCGTGACCAAGCACTGAATTTTTCCTGCAGATTCAGAATAGCCTTACATTGAATGAATTTTATGTGTACAATTCATTCATTATTTCAAACTTTATTATGAAATTTAGTAATAGTATCTTGACTTTGATTTTCAAAATAGTTTATTTTTTACAGTTATTACAGTTATTATACAGTTATTAGATACTTAGTTTTAATTTTCTTTTCCTCTATCATTCTCTCCTGTATTATCTTCTACTTTTTCATTTTAAATGTTTACTTCTATTTTAATATAATTGAGTAAATTTATTCTTTTGAACTATGATGCGGATCCTATTGCACAGGACTCTGGAGGCTGGGGTGCCTCGACACTGTGTGTGTAAAAACTGTTTTTCGAATTATAACTGAATGAAGTTTTTGGCAGAGTCACATGACACCGAGTAGAAGGTGGCAGTTGTTTCAGTGATATTATAGGAGTTATACCCGATAACCAATCGATAAAGACAGGGGCTCCATTATATCGTTATCTATCTATATGTAGAAGATGGTAGCTTTGGTCTTCTGAGAGTCAGTATTCACATGAGAAATAAAACGAAAAAACATGTGTTCGAGACTATTTCGTTTTACTCGTGAGAGTAAGTGAATGGCACATTCTAAATAAAATTGTTAAGGATTATTTTTCTGCTATTTTGAATTTCATCCTATATAATTAAAAAAAGCATATTTATAATTAAAATGATTGTGTATTATGGAGAAACAAAATGTTATTTATGAAAATGTTACTTTAGGTATTCACTCTAACGCACTCCAGAGCAGAATTTTATATTCTGTTTACAAATTAATTGTAAACTATTGTTTTGTCTAAAAGTAAGAATTTATATAGATGCAATATATAAAGTCAGAAAATACTAATTTGCGTCACCTTGCATATTGAAACTATTTTATTTCGTTCTGTTCTCCAACGAAAAAGAAAACCATGGGCGTTATAAATTTTTGTAATGTTTTAGAATAAAAAGCCTTTATTATAGAAAGAAATTAGAAATTTAATGGATGTTAAAATCGTTAGAAACTGTGGTTATATTTTATTCGATATTAATATCATATTTTGCATTTTTGAGTTGTTGATCATATAAATAATTCACAGTTTAAAATGTAATTAAAAGAAAATATTTGCAGTTTTAAAATCAATGAAATTTAAGTTAATAATTAGTTATTTCAGTGTTTATTGATTAAGAATAGTCAGTTATATAGAAATTCATTTTATATGAATTTGATTTGATATGATCTTGATTTTACTGGCGCAATTGCCTCTGATGAGTTAAAATTGCGCCGATAACAAAATTTTTGATAAATGTAAATCATTAGATAAAAACTAATTGAGAATATTGAGATGAATGATTTACAAGAATAGAATCCTAATACAAATTCATGAAATTCAGGAAAATGAGACAGATAAATGTTATATATATATATATATATATATATATATATATATATATATATATATATATATATATATATATATATATATATATATATATATATATATATATATATATATATATATATATATATATAAACTTCAATATTTTCTGAGAGTCACGACAGTTTCACGAAATTAATGCATGGATGGCGTGCGTGTTCAGATTGTTTTGATTTAAATCTTTATGATGAAAGAATAATTTATTTACAAAAGAGAAATAAAACTCTATATTTTCATATTTAAGTATGAAGCACAATAGTTCACATCTTAGTATAAAGCAAAATCATTATGTATTCAAAGCTAGTAATATTTAGAAAACACATGCAAGCATTGTTTATCTTTCGATTTTCGGACAAGTTGCTGTTGCCCAACCAGTGAACTAGTGAACGTAAAAGGAGTTAAAAATTTTTTGAAAGACTGCAAATCTGGTAGGACTTGAACTTTTTTCCACTCATAAAAACTTGCTCAATAGTTGAAAACAATACTTTTTTTATATTTCACTGGTCTTGCTTGTTTTATGGTCAGTAAAAGTGGCGATAGTGGGTGAAATGTCGGTATTTTGGTTTTAAATTGGATCTTCAGCTAATAGATAGCAAGGATTAAGACGATTGATCAAAATTTTTATTCCTTTTTCTGTAATGAGAAAGCTGAAATATTTGTTACTGCGATTTATCACTGTATGTGGTCCTTCGTATGGTGGGTTGAGACTTTTTTACACAGCATCCTTACGTATGAATACATGTGAACATGTGGAAAGATCTTTAAGAATAAAAATATTGTTTTTGCATTGACTAGACGTAGGTACTGGGTGAATTGTGGAAAAAGGTTTTTTTTTAAGTAGAGTAATGAATTCTATTGATTTGTTGTGTGATATTGGCGTAGGTTGAATAAAGTCACAGGGTAGACGAAGTTGTTCGCCATACAGCATCTTTGCAGATGTTGTACCAAAAGTATTGCTTGTAGGCATTTTCCAACCTAAAAGAACAATTGGTAGTGAACGGGATCATGACACATTGTGGTGGCACATCAAAGCAGCTTTCAATGACCTGTGCTATCACTTGATGAGGCCATTCGATTGAGGATGATACGAGGCTGTGCGCTTTCTTCGAAATCGTATAATATTTGACAGTTCTTGATAAAGGTAAGATTCAAACTGCGTATCTTGATCAGTGACGATGTATGATGGGACACCGAAACCAGAAATCCAACCGGCATTAAGGGCTTTGGCTGTAGTTTCTATTTCAATGTCAAATGTTGGAATGGCTTCTAGCCAACGGCTGAATATGCCGATGATAGTGACATAATATCAATAATTCTCTGATATTGATAGAGGATAGATGATGTCGATGTGAATTTCATTAAAGCATTGACTTACCAAAGAAAAATTCTATAATTTTGAATGTGTTTCCACATTTCAGACCAAATACATTTTTCTACCATTAACTTCATTGTAGAACGGGTTCCTGGATGAGACATATTATGAGTAGCTTTAAAAAATATTCTTCGAAATGCTTTGGGTATATAAGGGCGAATTCGTTTTTGTGAAGAATCACAATAAATTACCTGATTTGAGCCAACTACTGGAACAGATAATATTAAGGAGGGCAAACTTTGTTTTTTTAGAAGTTGTTTTGTTTCTTCATCTGACTTTTGAGCTATAACTATTGCTTCATAGTCGATGGTTGGGAGAGCAGATAAACTATTTAATCTTGATAATGCCCCGGCAATTACATTTTCTGATCCAGAAATATGTTGTATGTCATTTGTAAATTCAGCAATGAAATTTAAATATGTTAACTGATGGGGTGAAGCTGTTTCAGGATTTTAATTTAAGATAAATATTAAAGGTTTATGGCATGTAAATATTGTGGATGGTTGGTCTTTTACAACGTAATGGAAATGCTTCGCTGCAGAGTAAGAAGCCAGTCGCAGCAACGGTACAGTACGCTGTCGTAGGTACTGTACTATTGCTGAGAGGGATTAAATTTTAATGAATAGGAACCTACTGGTTGTCTGGAATCATCAATTTTCTGTTCAGGTGCTGTGCCAGTTCCACAATCAGAAGCGTCCACAAGTAATGCCAGTGGTGTTAATATTGAATGATGTGCCAAATGAACTGCATCTATAAGGTGCATTTGGTATTTCTGGAAAGCTATTTTCGCTTTCTGTCTGCTCAATGGTTTTATCTGAGGTATTTTTGTTGCCCGTCAGGTACATTGTTAGTGGCAATTGGTATTCTGCAGCAAAGGGTAAAAATCTCTTGTAAAAATTTACCATACCCAAAAAACGTTTTAATTCTTTGATTGTTTTTAGGATTTTTGAATTCATTGATGATTTTAACTCGTTTAGAAGCTGGTTTAATACCTTTTGCAGAAACATAGTGTCTTAAAAACTTTAGATAAACTTGACTAAATTGACATTTTGCAACTTTTGTTACAACTATAAAATTTGAAAGGCGTTTGAAAACTTCTTTTAGATCTTCTATATGCTTCTTTTTAGATTTTGTAGCAATCAAAACATCATCATTGTAAATGAAACAATAGTCAAGAGCTTATAAAACAGTATGCATGGATCACTTAAAGGATTGTGCAGCGTTTCTTAATTGAAATGTCATTGGAGGAAACTAGAAAAGTCCGAATGGCATGCAAATTCATGTCTTTTCTATGTCAGCTTGATGGTTTGGAATTTCATTGTAATTTCGTTCTATGTCCAAGGTTGAAAATATTGTATATTCTTTCAATTAATGTATAAAATATTGTATATGAGTTATTAGATAACAATCTGCCTGTGTTACTGGATTGAGTTTACGATAATCACCACATGGTCTACAATCTCCATCCTTCCTCCTTACAAGATGTAAAGGTCTGAACCAACTGCTACTCGAAAATCGGCAAATGCCTTGCTCGACCATATGTTCAAATTCGGTTTTTGCTATTTTCAATTTATCAGGAGCAAGCCTGTGGACTTTTGAAAGGATCAGAGGGCCTTTTGTAATTATATGATGAGTGACATTATGCTTGACTTGTTCTGTTCCACTTCTCATTTTTCTTGATGTAATGCATTTGAATTTCTCTTGTAGGGACCGGATATCAGGTTTAAATTGAGTACAGTCTAAAGGTGTTAAAATTATGAAGGACCTTTTATTACCCGAGTTGGGACTGTCAGTGATGTTAATGGGTCGATCAAACGTTTATGTTTAATGTCAATAAGTAAACTAAAGTTTTTAAGACAACCAGCACCAATAATTGGTTTCGGAACATCTGCCATGATCATCTCTGGTTGCAATCAATTTATCTTGGTTGCAATTACTTCTTTCGCCAAGATTTATATAGGGTAAGATTTAGAAAATGCAGCCTGTGCACCAGAACGCTTACAATACTTAAAAATTTCTGAAGTACAAGCATTAGTTTCATGTCCAAATTGTGCAGATTTTCCACATATAGAATCAATATTTCAACATACCTGTGGAGAATGACCATATCTCTGACATTTGAAACATCAAAGAGGATGAAGAAAGTATTGAAGAAGTTTGGAATTCATATAATCTGATTTCATGGATTTTGACTATACTAGTGCTTGAAAAATTAAGACAAAATGTTGGTTAAGGATAAGTATCCCGTCACTATGTTAACATCTATACTATGAGTATAGCCAAAACTTCTTGATCACTTAGTTATTCCAAGAATTACGCTTGTGTAACATGCATGTTACCAATAGATGAGGTGAGAAATTTTGATATCAGAAAATGCGATAAGCGCCACGTGGTTGGTTGTTGTGATTATCAACATGTAACAAGTTGATAAATTGGCCTCAAATACTTGAAAATTAAAATTAAGTTTTAAGTTCAAGTTGAAGTTTCTGAAGTTTTAAGTTCAAATTTCTGAAGTTTTAATTCAAGTTATATATTATTATTGCGCTTTTTTATGATTGAATAATTATAATCTATGTAATTTATTAATGCATAGCATCAGTAAACAATATTGGATTTTGCTAAGAGAAGAATACATTTAATTTTTTAATTATTTGCTGCAAACTTGTAAGCAATAGAAGCATTTTATAGTTGGTAAAAATAAAACAAAAGTTTTGTTTTACCAAAAAACAAAACAAAAGTTTATCATGTAGGAACTTCCCTGAGTAGGAGGTCACCATGGAACATATTTTTAACTGCCTGGACATCATAAAAAGTTTACAGTATATTGACAAATTCCCTTCCAGGGGAAATTTCCATAATGATAAAATTTTACACATTACCAAGGCCATGATTTTGACACTTGTGGTAATTTGATTTGACTTCTAATGGACACGACACCAACCAACCAAAAGTTTTGTTGTAAAATGTTAAATAGTATTTTATGATATTGCATTTTATATGATTTAATAAAACGAAAAATGTTGTGATGTAACACAACAAAATTTTTTCTTTTTTTTTTCTTTCTGTTGTTAATTGAAATTAAAATTATCGGATTCATTAATAATTATTTGAGTGAAGATTAATTAAAAGTTATGATGTTAATTATATAGTTTACATGTATATATTTAAATATAAGTTAAACTATAAATAATAGTAATATTCGTAATTTCTATTCAACGAGAGTATTTAAATTGTATTTCGCGATACATTTATTGATTGTTTTATTTTGCTACTATTATATTAAAATAATTTTTTGAGTCTAAAATTAAGTAAATTAATTAAAAAAAATCTTCAGTTAGAGAGTTCAAACTTTAATTACAGTTAAGGTTTGAATGAAGAAAAAATTAATAATGCTTTCAATAACAAATATTTAAAGATTTAAGTTTATTTAAAATCGATACATACACATGACGTTTATGGGACGTGGGAAAAACGAGGATATGTTAGTTTTAGTTGCTGAATAAGAAATTCAAACTGATCCAAATATGACGATTGTGGCAAAAAATAGCATAGTTAAAATCGAAAGATATGATGATGATTTACTAAAGAAATATTTTGAATGATGGTTGAAGAGAAGAAATGGAAAGAAGAGATTGGAGAGCAGAACAAATCAGAAGAGTAAGAAATGGAAGAGAAACGGAAAAAGGGAAAAAATTAAAGCACAGCACAAAAGAGAACAAATGGAATTCGAATTGAAGAAATTCGAAAATGAATCTCGTACATGACTAACAGAAACTCCATCAACAAATGAAAGTGGATAATACAATTTCTCTTTAATTAAGCTTATCCAAAGTCTAAGTTAACGATGATATTATGATTTATTTGTTCTTATTAGAAAGACAAGCTAAAATAACAAAGATTGATCCTAAAGTTTGGGTATCTTGTTTATTGACTTTATTGCCATCTGAAATTAACTAATTGCTACAGAAACTGCAAAACATTTTTAAAACTATCTTATTGAAGATATTTAAATTACACTCTGAAAACTTTAGTGGGAAAAATTGTAATTCATGAAAAGAACACTGAAAAATCAGGGAGAGATTTTTGCTACGAAATATCAAGTTATTTTGAAGATGATATCAATGGCCTTAAAATCACAGAAACCTATTAAAAACCTTATTATGACAGATCAAGTTAAGAAAAGAGTGGTTCATAAAGTAAGAGACAATATTCATTTCCTAGTTAAATTAGCGCATTAACTTGACGAATACAATAGTGTTCATACTGTGTCAAAAAAGCCTGCCCTTTATCCTTCACAAGGAAAAACCAACTAGTAGTGGTGATCTCACTCTCAATCCCTTTTCAAAAACGAATCATTCTCCATTCATAACACACATGGAATGTATTACCCTTAAGTATGATGAACAACAAACGTCAATTTCCAAGCTAACTTGCTATATCTGTGGTAAAGAAGGTCATAATTTTAAATTCTGCACTAAAATTCGGATGCTAAGAAATGGCTTTGCAAAAGGTAAAATAATTTAATCCTAATGCAAGCAGCACCTTTTTTAGGAAAAGTAATACCAGAAGTGTTGACTGCTAAAATTTCTATTTGTCTTAGAATACACTGGACGTATTCGTGAACGTATCTGGAGACACACGTAATTTGAAACTTGTCAAAGTTAAATATAGAGATATTGTCCTTAAAGGAATTGTAGACATGTGAACATAAATTTTAGTAGTTCCAGAGAGATTGATGGGTAACATATCTTGGAAAAAGTGAGAGCAAAATAGAGATATCTTCTTTTGGTGAAAAGGAAATTACTCCACTGAAAATTTTCTTGACAAAAATTACGATGATCTTCATGGTAGAATATCCAATACTTGTGCTGTTTCAAAAAAGCCAAAGTCAAAATGTTAAACGGAAGTATAAGAGAGCTTCACAAAAATAATTAAAAACCTTATGAGGCTCATGTAGACCCCGTAGGTATCATATTTGATCAAGATAAAGACTTTGGAGATTATCTTTGAACCAGTGGATCCCATGAATAAATCTGCTGAAGACATTTGCAAAATTGGAAAATTGATTCACTTAAAACATTACAAAATAAAAGAGCTGTTTAAATTATTAAAATCTTAGGTGGATATTTTTAACAGCAATCTAGTACAAGACAATATCTATGGTCAGGACAAAATATACACCAGATTGTTGTCCAAAAATATTAAAACACAATCGTGTGCTTCTTTCGTGCCTAAAGATGAAGTTGATTGACAAAATAAAGAACTATCAGAATAGGATATTATAAAGCTAAGTGACAATGAATGGTCACATTTTGTATAATGCATTTCAAAAAATTATGGTAGTGTCAGACTGTGTATAGGCTTTAGACTCCTAAATATATTATACAATTATGGATGCCTATCCGAGGAATATCGCAAAAGATTTGTTCTTTGAAATAGGGAAAACAAAATTTATATCATTTTTCGATTTAACCAAGAGATAATGGCAAATCCAGATGAAAAAATAAGTCAAATCCCTAACAGTTTTTGTCTCACATTGTTACCATTACAAATGGAAAGTTCTTTTCTTTGCATGGATGGTATTTGCAAGCCATAAAATTATTGTCGTTCATACATTGATGATGCGGCAATATTTTCTAGGACTTAGGAAAACACCTCCATCACTTTGACCAAGTGTTTCAGTCTCTAAGATACGGAGTTCTAACTGCAAATTTAGAAAAATGGGTATTTTGAAAGAGTCACATGAAATTTCTAGGTTACATAATAAGTTCTGGTACTCACTTTCCGGATCCAGAAAAAGTATAATTTACTTTGAAACTTGTGTAAACCTACCATTAAAAGGGAAGAGCTAGCAAGTTATTATATCCCAAATGTTTCTGAATTAGTTCACCTTTAACTTATCTCCGAATAACGTATTTGGCTATTTTTAATTTTTTAAAAATAGCCAAATCAAAATTCTTTCAATGGGTTTCAAACTATTGTGTTTAAAGTTGAGTTAAAAAGGAAAAATTTTCATATTCATGAACACAATTAAAGAATTTTTTAAAAGAAATTACATTTATGCTTAAAAACATTAATTTATCTTTTATCAGCCTTCTGCTAGAGAGCTTGTCCAAGAGCCACAAGTAACAACAACAAAAACATATATCCTTTGCTTATGAAACAACTTTTAAGAAAAAAAATATTTTCAACGTAAATTTCTTGATTAAATTTACTGCAAGTTTCTATAGCTATATTGTTATTCAAATAACTTTATTAATATCTAATTTTTATCAACCCCAAAAAATGTTATATGTTTTTTTAAAATGATTCAAATGGAAATGATAACATAGTGACACTAAAAGTGCTAGAAATTTTTTACAATTAAACTAAGTAGTGTCAAACGACAAACGCTTAAGATTAAATAATACATTGAATTGCCATTTCTAATGCAAATAAAAATGATTTAGTTACTAATAGAAAAATAAATTAATTTGGAAGAATTTAAACAGCAAATTTTTTCAGCACATCCTAAGTAATTTTAAATCAGGAAATAGTTGCGAGTATTGTTTAGCCATATGATATTTCAATACGGTTAAAAAAATAAAACTTATGTTATTTTTTTGCATAAGCAATATTATGCAGTAAAATGACAGAGGAATTGAAAAACTTACAAAAAAAATGTTGAATGAAATGTAAAAGAGTAATATAATATTTTTTATTTTTTACAGGGCAAATCAAAATAAACGTAATCATGCAAAACTTCAGCTAATAATAAACTTCAAGTGATTAATTATGACATTATGACAAATGGGATGCAATATAGCTCTTTCAGATATTTCAATAAAAATAAATGGGAATGTAATACATGCTTACAGCTTTAGCTCACGACAATTATTCTGTGGTTAAATATCATCATCTGATTAATGTATGCAATATTTCTGAAATTACTTTGCAAAATTAACAATGTTTCTCAAATTATTTGAAGAAAAGTCACATAAAGGTAAGATCTTCACTTAAAAAGAATGGCTTGAAAGATTTAAAATTGCATAAACAGTTGCCTTAACATTGTTTAATTTAAGGATGGTATTTTGATGCACATCACAGACATAAAATCTTGACGTATATTTTATATACGATACATAAGTTAAGAAGACGCACATAATTAAATTGTACAAATGATATAACTTCATAACAAACATTTATGAAAATATATTATTTCTAGCATATATTTATATTCATTCACTAAAAGAAGACTGTATTAATGCTCAAAATATATTACAAAGAATATCTTAGCAAAATATTAAACTGAATGAAAGAATAAGTTTTAAAATTTTATATTTTACTAACAAAAATAGTTACAGCAAACTTTGAAGCCTTTTATTGAAACCCACTTCCTCACTATCCGAATTGTATAAATTTAGGAAATCTTAATTTGAATTAGAATTTGTCAATCGAAATTTACTATTACAGTTTATTGTAACAATACTTTAACTAAATGTATAATTTCTGAAATTTTGAATTTATTTATTATTGATCTCATTTTAATAACTACAGCAAAGAACTTTTAATTTCTAATTGTGCCTAAACTTTTAACTGGTAAAAAAAGCTGCACAGCTAAAAAAAACTAACTGTTAAGTACGTAAACACGGTTGTGTTTCTAACTGGTAAAAAACTGGTAAAAAAAGCTGCACAGCTAAAAAAAACTAACTGTTAAGTAAGTAAACATGGTTGTGTTTCTAAGAAACGTATAATAGTATACAACGAAAATGAGTAAAAGTATCAGCTAATTTTTATAAATGTTACACGAATAGGCAAAATCATACGTCTTTTATGTTATCTCCCTACTTTGTGATAATTATATATAAAATATTTTTCAAATTACTTTACAATAACTACACAATACTTCTTAAGTAACTTCGTAACAACACACAGCATGTTTCTCAAATTAATTTATAACAGACTATGCTTCTGAAATTACTTTGCTCGACGTTTATAATGTTTCTCTCTAAAATGATTTTGCGCAACAACTATTATATTTAAAATCAAAATAACTTGTAATGACAGCGTAATATTTTTCAAATAGTTTTTCAGCAACATATAATGTTTCTGAAACTACTGAGCAACTAAAGATATTTTTTTAATTACTTCGCAAAAACTGTATAAGATTTCTATATTTTGCAATTATTATGCAAAATGCTTCAAATAATTTTGCAACAATTAAACAACGTTTTCCAAATTACTCTGTAACAAATAATGTTTCTCAAATTACTTTGCACTAACTTCATAATATTTCTCTTATTATTTTTAAACAAGTATTCTAAAAGTTACGTCGAGTCTATAAAAATATTTCTTAAATTATTTTTTTATAAATAAAAATATTGTATAAAAGTATGAATACAAGCATATTTCTGAAATTACTATACAATAGAAATAAATTTAAGTAAAATATGTACAGTCATACAAGAGCTTATAACGAGTAAAATGCAAGAATTTTACATACCGTTGGCTGCAAAACATTGTTTTGATGCTTTCTTAAATATTTTCTCCAAGCCACAAGGTGTCTTTCGTGAGAACGCAGTTGGGTGGAGTAATGCTTGTGGAGTTGTCTGCATACGTAATGCAGTATGAGACTTTTATCGACAAACATGTGCTTGAATCCGAGGGAGTCCACGTGGCATAACGATGTGGTCATCCTAAAAAAAAGTGAACAAACACAGAAAAAACTTAATGTTGGCATAGAGTCATTAGTTTTAAGGTATAAAAGAGATTATTTATAAACAATGCAGTTTTATTAATTTAGAGTTTTATTAATTAATGAACAAATAATGTTTCTCGAATTATTTTGCACTAATGTGAAGTAGATGAAAATTTATCTGATGTCATGGATATTTTAATTCAATCAGAATCGTAATAAAGTGATGTAGCTATGATCTAAAGTGGAACAAAAGAAATAGTCATTTTGTGGTTAAAAAATGTGTTTTTCTTTACTTATTTATATTATTATTGGTATTTATATGTGTATGTCTATATATGTGTGTGTGGGATATTTAAATTATTTGGTATTCGTTGTTCATGAATTAATCTTCTTCGATGAGAAAATTAACTTATTTTAATTAACAATTAAAGCAATTCTCTAATAAAAATATTGAGAAATAAATATGATATAATGTAAAAAAATATTTAAATTTTGTGAATTTTTATATAAAAATGATCCAATGAAACTATTGACGATCAGATATATACAGCAAAAACCAAATTTTATTCAACAGTTTTTTTTAGAAATAAATGTATTTTTATTCATCGGTAATGAGCATATAAAATTATACGACTTTTGAATTCGTGAAGGTTTCAATATGTCTTAGAAAGAATTTCGTAATAAAAGTTGTTGGTATTGAATAAGATCAATATACATGAAACTAAAAAGGGTAATTTGGATTTTTATTATTAATAAGCAATTGTTTATAGCAATGTAATAGTCACCCTTCGAGGTTGGGCAAAGATGGATCCGTTTTTCGTGCTTCTTCCAACAGAGTGAACACTCGCTGTTTGTGCTATAAAAATAAAAACTCTGTAAATTAATTTAAATTATTATCTTAAGTAATACTCATTTAATCATATGAAATAAGTATTGAAGAAAACTTCCTAAGAGCTACCAAGAATCATATTGAAAAAACGAAGGTTTTATCTCTAATATTTAAAAGTATCATTCTCTGTAATTGAAAGTTTTTTATGAACTAAACCAAAATATTAAGGAAGGAAAATTTTAGTTAATTTTTTACAAAAGTTTTTAATTTTATTATGCATAAATTTTAAATTATTTTCAATTAACTTTCAGAGTTATGGATTATTTTCATATGCATTCATAAAAAATATACTTTATAAAGGAATCATATATCATCCGCTTACATAAGAGATGAATTTTGCTTATTCATATCTTAAAACCTTTTTGCTAAACAACGCGATAGCGTTTCTCCTTCTTTATTGACATAAACTCTTAACTTAAATTTAAGTTGAAATCAATCAAGCATTTTATGTCTCCCAAAACGAAGTGCCCAACAGTTTATTTTAAAATAAAGTTTGTATAAGTAAAAATAAAAAATAAATATTTAAAACATGTACTGTTCAAGCATTTTTGTATTTTATTGAACTTTTATCGACTTACGAATTAAATGATGATACTTTTATTGAGAGAGAGAGACAAAAGTGAAGATAGAATACACTTTTCATAAAAGCTTCAGTGTGCTTTTAGCTTGAAATTCTCAAAGGTTGCTTTTGTAATTTTATATCTAATATTTTTGATTTATGTTAGCAAATGTTGAGTATTCAGTTTGCTGTAAAAATGCTTTTTGATGAGAAGAGATGGATTAAATTTATAAATTTTGAATGTATATCATAAAGTACATTCAAAAATGATTTTTATTTTTCTTCTTTATCAATATTAATTTTATCTTAAATAAATCAAAATTTGTATTGAATTTGAAAATATTATTCGAATAGTTATACATAAACAATGTAAAAATGTGTAATATTTTAAAGAGTAAACTTTAAGCACGTATTTTACTTTACAGAAGCTTTCCTTTTTATATTAGTCACAGTAGGAAAAAAAAAGAAAAAAAAAAGAAAAAGGAGATCAAAACAGAGTAAAATTTATATTTTACTTTACAAAAATTATCCCATTTTACGCTTGTTATAATAGGAACGAAAGACTTCCAATTTTTTTAAAAATTTATGCTAATAACTAAGGAACTCAAGTTAAAATATAAACAACAAAACTTTAATTATGTTTTACACGCCACATTTCAAAGTTTTTTTAAGTAAAATTTCCCCTCATTTTCTTAAAAAAATTAGTTGACACAATCATATTATTTAAATAAAAAGAAAAAGCCTATTTATATATAAAAATCAAATGTAAACTATAAGAACTTCTAGAATTATTTTAAAAATGAAATTTTTTTTTTTTAAAGTTCTCCGTTTTGCATTTTTTCAGTATGTGCGAATAAGAAAATTTTTAAATATGTGTGTAATCCTATTTTCTGTGAAATTTTGCAAGAATACAAATTTGAAAATAAATTGTTTAAATTTCGTGTATTTCTTCTAATTTTTGGAGACTAAATGAAGCCAAATTTCTAATTTATATTGATCTTATTTAGAGGTGATTTATTAAGTTTTAAAATTTGGCTACGTGTTTCATTTTCAGTTTTAGTTTTGAACTTTAATTTCAATTAGGTTTAATAATTTTGTTCATGAATATTTTAGTTAACAAATACACTTTTTATGCAATATTGTTTTTCAACATATAATGTGTAGTTCTTAACAGTTGGTTAATAAGTAAGAGTTTTTGATGATTTGATAATATTATTATAAAATAAAAAAGATATGCCGATAAAAATTTAGTTATTGTATTCTTTAAAGAGAAAATGATATCTTAAGAATGATTAAAAATATTTGGATTGCAAGATTTCAAATATGAATTCAGAGCCTTTTTCAAGAATTTATAATTTACTTAGTCATTTTTTTAAAGTACTACTGAGCATGTGAAGTTAAAATATTTGGGAAAGAATTTTAGCTTAGATTCTCCATACATTTTTAGTAATTAAGAAAATAGTTTAAGTAAGTAATAAATAAGATTTTTTGGAGAATTTATAGTAATAACTTTGGTTAGTCAGTTGTTATAATAAAAAATGTAACTTAAAATTGTACGTTAATTTCTACATTACCAACGTTATCATATTTGATTATAGAAAAACATAATTTAGGAAAATTTCAATTTTAATGTATACTTATATAGTAAATAGTTGAAAAATAAAGATAAAACAATTGCTATTTAATTTTTTATACAATTTATTTTGCGTATATTAGTCAAAATATTGTTAAAAAGAAAGTTTAATAAGAACAATAAATTCATAAACATGCATAGCAGGCTATTTTTTCAAGTACAAAAACATCATCAGTAAATAGAATCCAGACAGGAAGTTAGGTAAGGGAGTTATTTACCCTCTTCTCGCCATACATGTATAGCTCCATCATTTCCGGGCCGTCGGTGCAAGTGATCCGTATACAGGATTGTAAGAGGAACACATAATCGCGCTTTAACTGGTCCACTTCAGTCGACATCTCATGCAAGTTCCTGGACAGAGAACGAAAGGTAATTTCAGTCTGGGCCGTTAAGCAGGTAGGACACTCAATTTCATCACAGTTGATCGAATTCTTGAACGGGAAAGGTACACAATAGAGGCGAGCAGTGGCACGCGGAATTTGGAAGACTTATTGAGAGCTTAATTGCATGCTCTAGAATTGGGCTTTAAATGATGCCACGCACAGACGACAAATGCTCCTTGAGTGCTTTAAAATGTTTTAAAACAAAACAATTCGTACTTTAACAGGATTTGAATGATTGAAAAAGAATTTTACTGTAGAATTTAAAGTATTTATGTATTGCTAATTTATACAAAGTAAACTGAAAGTGAATTATTTTTAGTTTTTTATATAAATATTAGAGTTATATGGATTTTAACGCTTAAATTAAGAGGGGAGCTATGAATCCTATTTTTTGCACCAAAAATGGTTATTACAATAAAATGTTTATGATTTTAACTTTTATCTTATATAAAATAACTGTACTAAGAAGAAAATATTATGTATTATTAATAGTTCTAAAATCCATACATAGAAAACTGGGAAAAACATTATAAAAACTATTCAACAATTTAATCAATTAATTTGGCATTATTCTTAAATATAATCACTGTCTTATTGGAGTATCAAACAGTGATTTCTAAAATTTAAAAAGAAAATATTATTTATGTGATAAATATGGTCAACATTATATAAGTAATTTGAAGCATTATATGAAAAATAATTTTTCTATTATGTATTCCAAAAAAATATAAGGTTTTCCACGTTTATTTGTTATGCTGGTTATTAAACATTAGCATGTTAGTCTGTCCACTTAAGATTGAAAACTATATTCGTTTCTCATATTGAAGAAATGTGGTGCATAGCAATTTTCATCGCTTTTTTTAAACAATGGTGCTGCTTCAATTTTGATAAATTTTAACAGCAATATCAAGTTAATTGTGCTGTTTACATTTTATTGTCTGATTTACAGCGGAATCCGCTTACATTCATTACCATCCTCGTTCGAAAATTGAATAACTCACGTCAAAATACTGATATCTTAATTTTTTTTAGCTTTATGAAGCATTTAGCCTTTACTACTACCGATAACATTGGACTTGCGAAAATCGCGTTAATGATATAATCGTTTTGTTACTTCATTGAATACAAGCAATTGATAAACATATGTCACTGTTTAACATAATCTAAGCAACATTTATAACAATTAGTTTGGATACTTTCTTTCCTAACAAGACATTATTAATTAAGCTGCATCATCTTTCTTATATATATTGCATAACTCAATTTTTGTACAAAATTTTGTAGTCAGTCTAAATTTTAAAACTTTACCACCATTCAACGCACAAAATATTTTGTATAGAAATCGCCTCTTAAGCATTTGAATTTGGATGTCTAATGGGTTTTTAGATCAACATATTTTCGATGTGTAAATCGAATTATCTATTATTTCATTCCTGGAACTCAAAGTTAAAAGCTTTTTAAACAGCAGAATTTGAAATAGGCGAATAATTTTGCAGCATAAAATAATAGTCTCTCGCTCAATATTCAGATTAAAGATTAATATATTATAGATATGTTATAAAAATTGTAAAATGTATTGTTTTGTATTATGAATTACAAAATGTTAAAGAAATACACCTATCTAAATCTAATTACCTATAATTGTCTAACTTTTAAAGGATACTCTTAATTCAGAATAAGATAGTTACTTTTGCCAACATATATTTCCTCTTTTAAAAAGTATTAAAACCGTGTTTCTAGAACATATTTTGTGTCACTTTATATTAATTACTACTAAAGATATTGTCAGTATGAAGTTCCTCTTTGATTATATAAGTTTTCTTTTATAGAAATGAGCTGCACTGATTACATATTTTATACAAAATATTTCGTTCAAATCCAAATGTATGTTATATACGCATTTAGATTTGAAGGAATAGTCGGAAAAATTAAGTGTATTTGTGGAAAAACATTAGTATACATCAGTGTAAACACAAATATTGGTGAAATGCATCTTGTTTATCATCTTAAAAAGAGAAACAGAGACTGATGCATTGATCACGCTCTCACTAGATTAAACGGCAATAAGGGGTTCGGAGAATCACTCACAGCTGCTTACTGTGATTCCTGAATTGCTCCTGCTGCAGCATCCGGGAGAGCTTCTGTATTTCATCATTTAGGAATTGGTTCCTGTTCTGCAGCATCTCTAGCTTGGCACGCAGATCCTGCAGCTCCTTCTTTTTTCGCTCGAAATCCCTGCAATACATGTCCTCATTTAACGCTTCATCAAACACGCAGATGCAAAGCAAATAAAGATAAAGGAACGCTTTCGTTTCGTATTACAATAAGGAATTCACCGGTTACGAATCCGAATCCTTTTCCTATAAAAATACATTTCTGGGCTTACAAAAATTATCATTCGAGTCTTTTGTTAATAATAAAGAAATTTTGTCTCAAAGTAAGACTCAAATGACTTGTGTTGTTCGTTTATTTATTACAATAAACATTTATGCAGGTTATTATTACTATAAATAACTACTTAAAATTAAAACTTAAATGCAAAAACTCAATGCATGAAGTTGAAATTGTTTTACGGTTGAATATATAAAAGCAAAATACGTATTCATTATATCTACTCAAGAGTATGAATTTGTAATAAAAAATAACATTAATGCGGGAATTCGAAAAATAAATAAGTTAAATAAATGAAGAAAAAAATCAGTGCAATAATAATTTTGTTCCTAGAGAGCTATTTTTATAAAAGTCCAAATTATCTTCAGTTGTGATTGTTTTGGTGTTAATAATATCATTACCTTAAACTAGAAATTGGATATTGAGAAAATGTTGGATTTCCACAGTTTCTTAATTTTTTACAGTCTTCAATAAACCTCAAAAAAAGTAAGACTCCTAATTATTATTTTAAGCAAGTATTTGTGGTTGAAACTTTTTATAAGCTTGGTTAGCGAAATAGCTTGAGTTTGTTAAAGCTATTTTTTATATAAGGCTTAATGGTTTTCACTGAACAACACATATTGAAAAAATATTACAAAAACTTCAAAATCTAGATGTAAAATTTTGAGAAATATTCTTAAAGTTGTATGATATAATAATTTTTTTCTATTTTAAACAAGAAATTCAAGCTTTTTCAACAAAACATTTTTTGTCATTACAGAATCTTTACACATGCATAATACTGGAGCATAAGAAAAAAATATGAAACAGCAAAGCAGAAAATTCAGTAAAATAAAGAACACAAATACAGTGACCATATAAAAAATAAAAGAAAATCAGAGAGTCGTTGTGGATATCAAGTACATCAGCAAAATTTGCTGTATGTTTTCTACTTTAAATAAGGAAGAAATCAGCAAAAGATCTTTATACATCTCAAAGCTCTGAGTACACAAATAACTGTTATATCTGCCTCACGTACAAAGAAAAGGCATATCGACGAATAAGGTGTAGATGTTTTGCGAGACAACCATGTCAAGTGTCTTGGTGGAAGTTCGCTACTGAAACTGAGTCTAAGATTTTTTTCAACAAAACAACAAATTTTGTTGAAACAATAGAATGGAAAACAACTGCTAAATGCAAAATTTTGGAAAATATGTCAAAAAGTCCCTTGTATTTAAGCTTTTTGCATACGTCCATTAAAAACTTATCTAAACTTTCGTTCTTTTCCAATCATCCAATGATTTAATAAAAATGTTCATTCTGCGTTTACAAACAATGGTTTTAGATACAAATACAGAAATACAACAAGTAGACGCAAAAAGTTTCAAGACACAACAGACTTGTTACATTATCTTTGTGTATTGTAGTGCAGCCGAATTTAGGAATTTTGGTTATGTATGGATATTGTTATGGAGTAACAAAAGCATCTGCAATTAGCAGGATAATAGAAAAAATTTACGCAAAAATATTTGCTAAATAAAAGTCAGAGAGAGAGAGAGAATGAAAAAATCGAGTTGAATGTTCTATATTTAAATAATTTTAAATAACTGTTATATATATCTGATATGTTGTGTTATATGATGTGTTATATATATCTGATAACGACTGCTCTTTTCCTTAAGAAAGCAGTCATTATGAGGTACAACGATTTACTACAATTGTTTTTGTTGTTGCTGTTACTACTCAAAGATTGTTTGGGAATGCTAGATTTCATAAATTCAAAAATATAAAATAATATATACATCTATAACTATGTACAATATGTCTAAAAGCAATAGTGGATACTTAAGGACTTCGTTCTTTATAAAATCCAAGAAAATATGGTCTGGGGTCACCCTGTCAGCCCTCACACCAATGGCACTCTGGAAAGATCTTCTATTCCTGCTGGAACTCTGACATGGCCGCTCATGAAGCACGAGAAAGCCGTTTCGTATTTTCTAGGCGAAAGCCGAAAACACCCACCTGTTTTGCCGAAGTACCTCATCTAAAGGGGAGGAATCTTTACAAGTCGGCTTACTTCCACTTTCATAAGGAAAGAGATCTCGATATATATGAGAGCCCAACAAGAGTTCACCCTTTCCTCTGCAGCAGTCCTAATCATGTGTCGGCATTTTCATTTTAGTCGACCACAACATGAGATGAGATCCATTGAAAATGGATAGTGACCAAAAGGAAGCCAGGCAAGAAAAACTATTAATTTTACTTCGATTCTTTATAATAAAATCGATTTTACTTGCCATACTTATTTTCAATATTACAAAAAATATAATACTGTATACTAATAGTGTATATTACTAAAAATTGTTTTTCTATGATAGAAAAAAAGGTTTCTGTCGCAAATAGTGCTGATTAATTTCTTTAAAAAATTAGATTTTCTTGTATCACTATTATCAAATGAATAACCATAATTTTATATGAAAAAGAATTTGATAATATTTCTCTTTTCTAAAAGCAAATTTAATTAATAGTTTCACTCTTAAAAGTTAAAAGTTAATGTTACATCTTTTTCAAATAGATAAAACCTTGTCCTTTAGTCTTTACGAGTAGTAATTTGCAGAACTAAGCAGATTATTTATGAGCGTAATTCAATTTTGCTACCCCAAAAATTCTCTGTGAAGAATTATATGGAACAAAAGCCATAAATTTATGCAAATCATCTCGTGAATTCTACTTTACTTGGGATCCATTCACATATGTGATATCATATTTATTTGGAGACAAAAAACTCCTCTTTATATTTGCATATATTAGCCAACTAAAGAATTCTAGACTTTTCTAATTGCAATCAAATCAAGTTATTCTTCGGGGTTCATTTAATAATCTCAGTTTGAAGAGAACTCAATTAGAAACTGAAAAAAAGTCTTTTGAGTCCATCTAATGGCTTGCAAAGCTCACACAGTTGCTTAAAATATATATTTAGTAAAGTTTTATACTAGAATATTTTTGCCCCTTAAATAATAGACATTTTTTAAGTAATTACAACTTTAAAATCGTAATTATATTTTTATTAATCATAATTATTGTAATTTATGTGAATTAGATAATTTAAAATTTATTCTCTAAATAACAGCTAAGCATTCTATATTCCCATTTTGATAGGAACGTGAAAGTATTGGTTGTTAGGTGCTAAACAAAATAGGTTTATTTCAAAAATACTTTTAACTTGGCCATTTATGCAATTTATGACTCTGATGGAAGACTTAATGGTAATGTAATGTTTCAGCCATAGAAAAAATGTTATGGTGTTAATTACACACAAATTGAAAGTACAACAAATTGTTTGTATTTAAAAATAACTACCTGACTATAAAACTAGGTATGCAAATAACTTTATCATAATGTAAATTCACTATAGTATTCTTGTCATATAATTATTTCAGCTTTAACCTTTAAAGATTATTTTAAATATCTTTGTTGATATATCATTGAAAACCTGAAAAATAAAATCAATTTAGTTCCTAGAGGATGTCATATTCGAAAAAATTTCTAAATGCCCTTCTAAAAATATCAATTTTTCTATTCACTTTTACATTATTTTGAAAACTGACATCAAACTTTAATTGTTTTTGGATACTTTATTGAACTTAAGATAATATTTAAGTTATAAGAAAGGCAAAAATTGTCTAATTTTAATGACATAATATTAAAACAAATAACGAAATAAAGATAAAATTTCATTAGATTTAAGTAGTATAAGGATCTATGAATAAATGAAAGTCTAAAAGGTAAGTAAGAAAGTTATTACCATTTCTAATGACCGAAGAGAATATTACTTAGGTAGTGTAATCAACGGTTAGTCCTTGAAGTTATTACCATTAGCATCCAGCACATTTTGCCAAAGTGTCTTTATTTGTACAATCGCTTTGCAGTAAAAATAGGGGGTTTAGGAATAACTTCAAGGTGCTTGGAGCAAGTCCGCTACATTAGTGAAGGATTTTCCAAGAAAATGATTGCCCAGGAAATAAAAGATGTGGTGATCTGATTGTTCAAGGTCAGATAAAAAAGGAAGATGGTCCAATATCTCCCAACCAAGTGGCTTTACGGTATTCCTGGCCACTCACGCAAAAGCGGCGTCGCTTTCGGCCAAAAACAGTACATATTGCGATTAACCAGTGTTGGTTCCTTCTGCTGCAATGAATGTTGCACAGACTCTAATTGCTGCGAGTACAAGTCCGCAGCGACCATTTGGCAGATTGGTAACAGCTCATAGTGAGCCACTTGACGGCTAGCCCACCAGACACCAGCTTCATCACAAAGAAAGAAGTCTCCCAACCCGAATTTGTGAAACCAATGCCTTGGCGTACGTTCTTTGGCAGAACTATCTCCAAGTATTTGGCATATTTAGCGACTTAATGCAGCAGCTGATAATCCAACTTTGAAGTCGTAAAACAAACAACAAAGTACGAGCATGTTCGACAGCTCCATTTCTCTTCATTACTGTACTAGTTACGATTGATGAATGTGAGCGGTGAACCTGTTTTTACAACGACTGACAATCCATGTAGTGGGGTTGACCGGTGCCTCTAGCCGTCACACACTAATTTGCATACTTATTCTCACTTTATTCAATGACAATGCAAAAATGGCAAGTACTTCCTTGTTTACCTTATATATATTTTAATCCTGTTACTTTTTCTATAATTAAACCTAAAACTACATTTCGATCCTTCTTAAATTGTTTTTAAGAGCTTAAATAATTTGCATATTTAAAGACTTTGTTACTGTACTTAAACATCTTAAAAATCTTTTGCATGAGATCAAATAAGTTAGAATTAAATATTCTTCGATTTCGAAAAAAGCATTGCGAATTAATTCTGCTTTTATTAATTTTAGCATACAATCTTATTTTTTATGAACCAATTTTTTTGAAAAAATAATCACTGCTATAAAAAATTATCCATTTAAAGATGCAATTAAAATCGAAATACCTTTCGGCTTTTAATTTTGCCAGTTCTTCTTCTTTTGCCTCTAAAGTTAATTGGCAACTTTTTTCTCGGTTTAGGCACTTTGCAAGCTCACACTTGACGGAGCTAATATAACAAATAAAAACAATTTTAAAGAAAAATAAATTTTACCAGGTATAAAATGTATTAATAATCATTAAAAAGGATTTCAGTTTTCTTTGTAACAATATTAATAAAGTCATATTCACATTATTTCTCAAGAAGGATAATGAGGATAACAGAATAGTGTTAATTAGCTTATGTTATTATTAAACTTTAAATTCTCAACTCATAGAAAAATTCATTTGTTATACTGTGGAGGTTGAAATAATGAAATAATAAATTCATATTCAAACATTTTTTTCAGTAAGTTAAAGATTATGTTTGAAAAAACACTTTTATATATTTCAAATGTAATTAAAAAGCTCGTTTGAGAAGGAATATTATTCGAATGCATGAAATGTATCTTTATGTCATTGAATGGTTCCAATTCGCAATGTAGCATATTCGGCTTATGTAAATAATCTCTAATGTAAGCTAGGTTTAAAAGTAAAAACCAGACAGCTATGCAAAATGATGGACAAGAAATTTATTATGTAACTTTAATTACATTAAATTCATGAAATAACTTTCCCAAGAAATCGGCATTACAGTCATTTTTTAGAAAAATACTATGGCTATACCATTATTTCTCTAATGAAGAAAAAACGTGTTAAATTCCTATCCTTAAAAGTTTAAGTTTCATCCAATAAACTTATGAAATAAATTTAGAACTGTTTTGTATTTTGAAATAAATGAATTGATAACTTAAACTTAATCTTATAATTAATTTGTGTTATAACATTTGGTTATAAATAGGTTTGACTAACTGCAATATTCTTCAGCAAATCAACGAATTTTATTCAGGCAAAATTTTAGTATTCAGTACATTTTTCCTAAAACAATATTTTATTAAAGTAATTATTCTATTATCATGTTGTTAATTAAGACTTAGAGTAATCACATACATTCTTCTGTGTCTACATTTGAAATTTTCTTCTATCATCTGCCCCAAAATACTTTCGATTGGTTAAGTTGCAGACCAAGAGACGGCGCAGCATACAAACAAAAGTGATAGTAAAGGCAAATTTCGTGTGTTCTGATGCGTGAAAATTTTATCTTTTGTAAAATAAAACATGCGTATGATTATGTATAGCATAACTGACCATTGAACAACGAAAGAACGTGAAATTCCATTTCATATTGAGCTAAAGATCAAGAGAAATACTTCAATAAGTTTAATGAGAGTAGTTATTTTTCTCAGGATTGTTTCTGATTTTAACAATCATCTAAATTTTAATAGGGAGTTAATAGTAAAAATTTAAATAGGGAGGAATCTGGACGACGCTGAACATATTGGCTTAACAAGAAGCCGTTGGTGACGAAGAAATCTTAAAAATTAATGAATTTAGTGTACACAAATATAAAAAGTATCCATTGTTTTACGCACTGATGACTCGTGGATATGACAAGTCGCAGGAAAAGTATATTTACATGAATTATGTCTGATGGAATTTAATTGTTTGAAGTTCCTATAACACTTTGAACAGGTTATTTATTAAAAATGCTGGCACAATGAATAAATTCAATTGGAGAATTCAGAATTTCTTATCCGTGAACTTATTATTAAATGTATTTTACACTTCGCATTTTATGCATTCCAAATTATGCAAATTTGAATGGAAACAAATAAAATTCCTCATTGCTTATTTTAAAAAATTTTCATATGTCTGTGCAATTTCAGATGAATTAAAATATTTTATATTATTTATCTAATGTATTTACCAAATTCAGGTTGAGGATGGGAATTATATTGCTTATAAAAATTACGCCTTCTGATATTTTGTCATAAATTTATAATAAAGTGTCAGAATTTATATTCTTACAACGTTCTTATTTACGAATTCTTTTAATCTTATTAATATGAATTCAACAGCTTTCATTTAGTAAAGAATGTTTTGTGGCTGTATTTTCATTCATCCTGGAAAAAAAAGTTATTTTGGTTTTAATCTTGTTGAAACTTTTAATCTATACACATTTTAATATTAATCTTATTCGCTGCATACTGAACCACACAGGTGAGCTTCTAAAAATATATATAATATAAAAATTTGATACAATCTTTTTATGGAATACTGATATCCGCAATTTTAAATGACAAATTTTGATGAATATTAATAGAGTGTGATATTTGTCATACCACATTTTGTATTTTCATTTACATTAAGAAATTGATGCAGTAATCCCCCTCCTCTGTAACACGGTACATCAGTTCCTCGTAATAGGAAAGTCCGTTGTACGAGCATTTTCGTAGAGCACGCTCATATGATTTCTATTAACGCTTTATGTACAAATGACTCACGTTTAGCTTTCCTTGTTAAAGATAGTTTAAAATGAATATTAAGGAAAATCTATGTTATGAAGAAAATGTATGCGTTTTATAAAAATCAAATTAATAACATTTTAAAAGAAAAAATTATACAAATGTTACTAAAAATCAGTCAATTTCAAATAAATCAAACACAGTGTTTCTGCACAATTTCATGCTTCATGTTTTGCGGCTTGAGTGCTTCACGGATTTTTCCAAAATATTCATCAAAAAATAAAAATGAAAAAATTTAACCATATATTTTTACATTTCAAGAGCTTCCCCTAGAATCTTCTCTTGTAGTATTTTGCCAGTCTTGTCCATGATGTTGACTGTCCCACATACTGTATTTTCGTGTTGTGTTGGCGATAACATGTTGTGTTTAAGCGATATTTTTTTATTAACTAAACCCTTATAATGCTGCCTAAGCAAAAGCTTCCTCTGGGGCCCAAGAGCAAGAAGATGAGGGCCATCAGCGAAACCATGAAACTTTTAGACACGATAATAGAGGACAGAAGATATACATCGGTGGCACGTCATTACGGGATGAATGAATCTACAGAATGGTACATCAAGAAAGGGGAAGCAAACATCAGAACAACTGTTTCAATAAAGAAGCGAAACGCGTGGTAACAGCGTGTAATAAGAGAATTTTGAAAATGGAAGCTGTCTTGGCATTGTAGATTACTGATTGCAGGAAAAAAAAACAGTGAATTTGAACACAATACGATCAGAATAAAACTCTCTACGACCAAATCTTTCTCAATGATGATAATAAAGAGACTGAAAATGTTGCTGACGAATCAAACTAGTAATAGCGCTGTCAAGAGTGATTCACCTCCTCGAGGAAGAGGCTTTATAGCCAGCAAAGTCTGGTTCCAAAAATTTCAAAAAAGATACGGCCTTATGAACGTGATTCTGTATGGTGAGGATTACTCTGATGACAAAGATGCTGATTGTTGTTACGTGGAGAAAAAGTTTCCTTTTCTTATCAGTAAGGGAGGCTACTTCCCTGAACCAATTTTCAACATGAATGAAAACATACCTATTTTGGAAGAGGATGACTTAGCGTAAATTTTTCTTCGTGGACAAAATGAAGAGGCCAGGTTTCAAGGCTCAAAAAGATTGCATGACTATCATCATGGCAGGCAATGCTGCAGGTTTTATGCTTAATCCAGGCCTTATTTATAAAGTCAAAAACCCACGGGCATTAAAAACAAAAATACGGCTCTATTATTCGTGTTCTGGATGCAAAACTCCAAATCCTGGATAATGCAAGCTCTGATTCTTGAATGGTTTCTATATTGCTTCATTCTTCAGGTAAAGCCGTATTTGGTTGAAAAAGGCCTCTTCTTTTAGGTTTTTCACTTGATGAACTGTGCAGGAGAACATATAATGGATCTGCAATATAAATGTGTGAAGATAGGATTTCTGCCTCCAAACGCTACATCTTTAATTCAGCCGATGGATCAAGGTGTCATTCGTGCCTTTAAGGCACTTTACACTCGCCCCACGATGGAGGACTTAATCTCAGCAGTTGACGATCACAATGGCGAATTTACCATAAAAGCATACACGCACTGCTACGAAATTACCTTATGGTTGTCTAATATTCAGCAAACATTAAAGGACATGAAGAGTGGGACCATAAATTTTAGCTGGAAGGAATTATGACCGAACGTTCAGGCTTCGCTCCTGAAGAAGTTCATCACTCAGCAGTGGAGAAGGTGGTGAGGCTGACTCATAGCATAAGGAATGAAGTATTTTTCACATGACAAAAGAAGACATCAGCACTCTTATAAGTTGCTACTCAGACCCACTGACCAATGAAGACCTCCTTGAGATGACAAAGTCTGCAAGTGAGGAAGAAAATGAAGAGAAAGAGGAAGACATTGAAGAGTATGGCCTTTCCTAGGGAATCTGCAACAATTTTGCTACATGGCAAGAGCGATGCAACAGTTTGCATAAGACATTGACAACAATATGATTCGAGTTGTCAGCAATCGCGTTGACGGGGCTATGTCCTTGTACAAGGGAATTTTCAAGGAAAAGAAAAAGACAACAACTACCCAAAACCATGTTTCTCTCCAAGTTAAAACGCCTGGCTTTACCATCAGCGCCTCTAAATAAAGAGTCTCCAAATGAGCCCAAATATTCTACTAGTTAAATGAGAGCCTCGCCTTCACCACCGACCCAAAACTCTTCGCCTCTCTCAAAAAGCATTGTTGATTATTGTTTATTACTGTATAAGGTTTTGTAACTAACCTTATTAATTAACATGGATAGCTTTTAAGTAAATACGTATACTGTAGAAATTTTTGTCTTAAATGTACATAAATACTGTTAACATGTTTAAAACATTCGTGTACACGCATACACGAAAATTCCTAGATAAAAATCTTACTTCGCGGTGGAAGGTACAGGTGCCCAATAAACGCAAAAAACGAACGAAATTTCTTGTGAATTTTACGTGAGTGAAATTATTTGATAATTTTTTAAATTATTATAAATTTTGCGGTACTGAAATATAACGTGGGAAAACAACGCGTTATATGAGAGAAATCACGTGTTATATGAGGGACATGAAATCGCGATTTATGAAAATGCATTATGAAAGTACTGCGTTATAGGGGGAATTGATGTATTTTTCAGTTAGTGGTTTAGATTCAATAAGTTTGCAATATATTTTTGCCATAAATTTGTTGTTTTAACATTTTTGCAAGTTTTAAAATAAATTTTTATAAACAAAATACTAAGAGGTGCACAGTTTTCTTTCTGAATAATTTCAATTGGTCTTTTGTCCAGTATTGAGATTTTTATTACTATTTTTAAGAAATAGAAATTTAATTTTTTAATAAGATGATTTCTATGTATTGTTGAAAGACAAATAATAAACGTGTAAAACTGTTACATTTTGTAAAATAAGAAACCAATAATAAAAATTTTAAATAAAATATATTTTCTTTTAAAAATCAAGATTTAAAAGAATTATCAGATGGCATTACTGCATTATAATGATTTCTGTTAGTTTGCTTAAAATAATTATTCGATGGTTACATTATATTATTGCATTCGCTATTTCCGCAGACCGGAAATACAGAACATAATGATACATTTTCAGATTTTGAAACACAGTCATGTGATGAGGATTGACTTTAATGCAAATCGTATTTCTTAAATGTAAATATTTAACACTGATTTTTAACAAAATTCTCAAATCAGTAATTATAAATGGAAATCTATTAGAAAATGAAAGTTTCGGGAAGAATGCTTCCAAATTTTCATATTTCAATTGTCTAGCATTTTTATTCTTTTTATCTATTTTTTGAATTAGAAAGTTAAAAAAGTAATAAAGTATTCATTACTTTTCTTAACGTTCACAATTCGATAGAAGTTAAGATGGATATGATAGTTTATGTACCAAAAATATAAAACTTTTTGGGGTTATTTTCCCCACATTTCTACTCCCTATTAACAAGAAACTGTCTAAATATTATGTAAAAATAATTTTTCTTTTCAAAACAAAGTGAGCCACATAAAACAAAAGAAGTTGAAATAAATATTGAAATTTATGAACTTCTTTGCATTTTACTTAAGTGTGATCTTAATCTTTCAATAGGAAAATTTCCTAAGATAAATTATAATTAAGGCAAAATATTACATAATAAAAGCTGTTAGGAAATAAATGATGATTTATGCATAGCATTAGTTATGAACTCACATAAAGTTGCATCTCTCACTGTTCACTGTGACGACGAAAATATCAGACAATTAACTGAAACTAGAATTTTCAGCTTCGCTACCTGCAGACAGAATGAAGTGTTCGCATCGGAGAGGGAAGAAATATTGGTTGGGTTTGTTTCTGATTACCAGGGATGTGTTTTGTGTATTCAACTATCTAACTGGAGAGTACAGGGTCGTGAGGAGATTCCAGTGACTTTTACTTTCCGCTTGATTGACAGTTAAAAAAACTTCATTCCATTGAAAATGTAAAGGTATACTTACATGAGTTCATTTTGGAGGACAATTAATCTGGATTCTCCAACATCGCTGTCTGAAGAGGATGAAGCTCTGAAAAAAGAATGCATTTTCTTACTCACAGTTGGAATTTAAGAAATGCAACACGTTCCTGGGAACGAAGTGAGTAGGGGGTAATTCCTGTTCTAGTTAAACTTGTTACAGTTCTTGGAAAGACAGATACCGCATCGAGTCTATTTAATTAACACTTCGTTTGCGTTTTCTTTTTTTACTTGAGCCTCACGAATTAATTGCAGGCCGCAATTCGAATACAGTGCTTGTTTATAAGTTGAGTTTGTTTCTGCTATTTTCCTTTCGTATTGAATAGGTTGAGAGAGATATGAAGGTTGAATAATTGGAATGAAGTCTTTAGATACAAATGCATTCAACTGATATCCAAAATGCAAAATATGCTTTGAATTTCTAAGCAGTATCATTTTATAGCTTAAATTAATTTTCATTGCTAAAATTCTAATTTTACAGCTTAAATTAAACTCTGTTAGGTACATTCAATTGTTTCATAAAATTTCAATAACAATATTTTCAAATTTTCCAAATTAATTAAATGAAAACAATCTTTTAATTTAGATACTGCCTTATTACTTATGTATCTTACATCATTAATTGTCACATCAAGCTCTGGTTATAGCTTACTGTAACTCTGTAACTTTCACAAATTTTAATCATTAGACACAATATGAATACTCGTTGGTTAACATGTATTCAATTGACGGTCAACGATGGTTAATGTTTCCCGACAGAAATAAATGTTTTAAGAAGTTTTATTTTACTTGAAAGCAAAAATATCACAATATTTTGTCTTAAAAGCAAAAATATCACAATATTTTGTATCATAATATTTTTCTAATGCTTATGAAATATTTATCAATTAAAATATTAAATATATTCCATGCACTGACAATAAGTTTCTTTTGAAATAATGTCCGAATTTTATAATTGAAAGGTATTAACTAAAGGTGCAAGTTCTCTTATGAAAATAATTTAAGAGAGACAGCTGAAAATTCCAAAATTAACGTTTAATGAAGGATAAGCTGTTTTATGTAAGTGGCATTTATATTTACTGTTTAACTCTAGTAGATCCAAAATTGTAAATTCTATGAATTCTTCTAGTTCTTGGCATTTTATGGCCAATTTTATCACCAAATTATATAATGATGCATATACAAATTTACCACTTATTAATAATTCTCTACATACTTTAATTCAATTTTATCCAAAGCATTAACAAGCAAATGCCAAAATTATACTTTAAAAATAGAAATTAGTTGAATATTTTATTAAAATAGGGAAAGATTACGTTATCTATTGAATAATCATTTTGCAAAAGATAATATAATAATGAGAATGAAAATGAAAATCTTCCATTCAGGAAGGAATATTGAAATTTCATTTGTTTCAGTAAGCAATAAAGCACTACTGAAGAAGAATTTAATTCTTCTGCCTTTCAGCTTATGCAGTTTCTTGGAACGTGGGCGATATTTCATTGAATCAGATATTGTAATATGAATACTTTGTTGAAATGTAATATATAAAAATTGATTAAAACACAATTGAACTTTTTATCTTTAGAAAAACATTTTGAATGTTTAGAAAATCAATGCTTACAATTAATAAAAAAAGAAGTGAATGCAAATAAAAAATATCATTTTAACTGTAAGTTTAATAGTTGCAATTAATTTTAAATTATGAATTTAGTTCACGAATAACAAATGAGATTTTGCTTCTTTTTCACATGACTTTAGAAAAATAGAATAATATTAAAATTATTTTTGTCAAAAATATTTCGTGCCAAATTTACGTACTAGAACATGAGATAATTAACCATCAGGGATGCGGTGGGGTGATTTATAATGGGTGTTAAAAATCATTTTATTGATTAAAGTTTTCTGTATAATTTTTTATCTAATTATCGGCTTCTATTAAGATTTCTACCTTTTCAGCACCACCAGTGGGTGGAAGTGATGTCAACTTAGACAGTGGAGCATTCAATGGTTGCTCTGATGATGAATAGGATTTCATAATTTAGAAGCAGTCAATCAGAAGACGTGGCACAGAGTTTTCATTTTATATGGAGAATCTTGCGACTGCAGCATATTTTATGTACCCCAAATGCTATTAAATAAGCATGGTATACCTTCGGTTGAGCCAGGATTCGAACTCACTACTTTCCGATGATGAGAGCGAAAAGCCTACCCTACCACGACACCAGAACTTTTTAAGAGATAATTAATGAAAGGAAAATTCTGAACCGCGCGTTCATCTTTGGATTGTAAAATGATAGTCTAGCCACAAATAATGTAACCCAAAACTACTTTCTCTTAATATCTATGTAGCCACCATATAATAATTTTCCTCTTATATTTTACGTCTTTTAGCTTAGTGATAAAATAACTTATTTCGGAATGAACTAAACTGCTGCCGATATATTTCATACAAGCAAATTTTTCTCTGGATGTTGATTTGACTCTCGCAGTGGATAGCACTACAGCTCAAGGCTTCTGTAAGGCGTTTTAACATTGCTGGTTTTATTAGAAGTTTATCATGATTAGACAATGGTAAATTTAAATTGAGAAGAAAAATCAATCTTATTTGTCCACTAGGACATACGTACATCCAGCAAAATTTGCATTCACAATATCCCTTTCTTATTAATCAAGTGTATTTAGATTTGATCTGGTGACTTTGTGATCTGTGATTTTCACGACTCTAATGTTAGTGCACAGTGAACCCTCTTCCATTGCGGCTAAAACTTTATTTTCAGATTATTTTTTTAGAGAAATTACAGAAATTACCCTTGTATTTTTGAAATTTCTAATGCACAATCCATTAAACGCTACAGAAAACAGAAGTTTTCTTAAGAGGAGTATGCTGGTGCACAAACTGTTGAAATGGTAAGCAGAATAAGAAAGTTAATACAAATTTTTCTGCTGGCTGCCTTTCCTATTTTGGTTTTAAGATGAATTTATCAAATTAAATGAAATAATTTAATTTTATTTAAGAATAAAAAAAGTTTAATTGTAATAAATGTCTTTTTTATTTATTTATTTTTTTTTTAGTTCTTTTAATAAATAAATTGTTGACTTTTATGAATTATCCTTAACATTTTAGTTAAAATTGGAAATCGTTATTAAAGGATTAATAATGTTATAATTTCAAAAATAATAAAATTAATCTTCCTAAAATTAATACGGTTTTTAAATGTACGAAGTATATTGAAAAAATTTCAAATCTATATGCTGAATTTTATCATTTGCACATTTGATGATAAATATAGATATAGATTAATTTACTCAGTATAAAAGATTTATAAATCGCGCGGATGAACAAAATATAAAATTTTAAAATTTCAAAAATCAATTAAATTAATCTTGTATAGTTAAAACATTTTTGTAAAATTAAGAAGTATATTAAATCAAATTCAAAGCTATTGGTTAAAATTTATCATTTTGAGCCCCATTTTGCATTTGATATTATCTGTTTAAAAGTTTAGTTTATCCAACATAAAATTATCATAAATCTAACAAATAAACAATTTAGCTCCAATATAAAAATTGAATGATCAATTTTATCATACAATAAGCATTTAGAATTATCTCTAGGTAAGCTATGGTATGATACATTTTATTCAAGTCTTTAACGAAAATTACGAAAAGGGAATACATTTGGATAATAAAAACATTTTCTTGTGCATTATTAAAGTAAAAGCAAATTCTATTTTCATGAATTGCTGTTCAAGTTGCTTATATCTATGCCTGAAAATATGTTTTTCCTTGGGAGCTAAATATCAATAACATAACGTGATGCATATTAACGTAAAAAATTCATGTGGCGTAATGAAAGAAGGGCCACTATTACCATATTTAAAGAATAATAAAGTACAGCTGAATATATTTTCTCTCCCCTGTATGTACTTTTTCACTCTCAACAAAAATCTTATGAATTTATTCATTAGGAATTTCATGTATGTGACAGTTTCAAAAGCCCTTAGATTAAAATTGCAAAACGTATTAGTTTTTGTGAATTTATTTATATATACTATAAGAATGAGTTTTCATTATAGAATGGATATCATAATTTAAACAAATATATTATAGTCTTATTGACACATTACTCATAATATTTTAAATAAATATATTTTAGGGAATAAAATATTATTTTGAAGAGAAAATATTTTATGAAAATTATTTGCAGATGACAGAAAAAAACAATCTATTCTTATAAAAATTTATCCCACGAACACGCTAATCTCATAGGTTACTTATTTGAAACAGACACACAGCCTTACTCGCACATAACATTTTCGGAGACAATTTTTAAAGAATTGGAACAAATACTGATTCATTGCATTTCCTTCATTAGTAAAAAATTTTCTTTACCTTCTTAGAAATGGATTTATTGAAAAAACAAAACTATTTTTGAAAATAATTTGTAATTGTTAGTTGTAACGTATTTATGTGAAAATAAAATGTATCCATTATGAAGGTAAAATTAGTCAGAGAATTAGTTTTAAAGGCTTGACTGTAAAATGTTATAATTGATGATATTATGTTGAGTGTCGGTGGTACCACTTGACGACTCTCAACTACACTAGGGAAAAGGAACACAGTATCGGCAAATTTTTAAAACATTCCGAGAAACTCAGCTTTGCCTATTTTTACAAGATTGAAATTGGGCTCTCAGAAACCTGGTACTTAAACAGAGCTGTTTAGAGTGGAAAATCCCAAGTTCCACCCTAATTATTGTGGAAGAGCAGGGGAGGAATGTTGCGCTTCATGTGTGGGTAGTAGTGGATTTTTGAAAGTTTTCCTGATTTCTTCCCAAGCGACAGTAAATATGGGCCATTACCTTTAGTCGAAAATTTAATAAACATGAAAATATTGAAAAACCCGGTGGCGTAGTGGTAGCGTTTCTTGCTCCCAAGATACAGGTCCGAGGCTGTGCCCCAGCGTACTGAGCAAGGTTGATTATGCCTTTCATCCCTTCAGTGGGTGGATAAAACTGAGTACCTTGCGTTCTTGGGAACCGAAAACTGGAGGATTTCGCGTTAGGCTGACCACCTGACAATCCTAGGCCCTCCATCACGAACGTATGGTTTGAACCCCAGTGCCCTTGATCATGAAAACAAATATGGGCACTGTAGGCCTTGGCCTCCAAAAGGGCTGTCGTGCCCATGAGTTTAAATTTTTTGTTTTTTGGAAATATTAAAATCATTCATTAGTAAATATATTTAAGAAACACACTATTTTGTTACATTATTTTAATAATTACATATAGGTTTTTGTTATTATTAACTTAAGTACCGTAATAAATTATTATACTTCAGCATTTTCATCGTGAAGAAAATCACCTAAAAACTATAGAAAGTAACTTTAAAAATAATCATACAATGTATATTGCAATATTTCATGCTCTTTTTTCAACAATACGACTTAATAGTAAACAAGAAAAACTAATTTTTTTACGTGGAAATAACAATCTTGGAGAATATATGGATTAGATAAAAATAAACACGAAAATATTCATTGAAAATTTTACGAAAAATTTTATTCGGTAAATTTTCTGACCATTTTACCAACTTGATAAAGAAATTCACTTGTAGAAATGAATTTTTATAGTTTTTGAGATGCAGTATTATTATAAATAGAAAATTAAGGCTGGTATTTTAATTAAATTCTTGTGAATTCTTCCTGTTATAAAATAACAAATAAATTCTTCCTTTAAATATTTGTTATTTTTATTTTCCAATCATTTTTGTAAATTTAATATTGTTTGGCAATGTTTTCAGACTAAGTAACTGTGAAGGGATTGGAATATTTATTTTTGATAATCATTATTGTTTAAATTAACTGACGCGTGAAGGATTAATGAATGTTATTTCTAGGGAAAACGATTAGGATTTTTTTATTTCATGTCATTTTTATTTAAAAGAAACGTGTGTTCCAGAAAATTAATTATTCACTACTTTGATTAATTTTTCCATAGCTAAATTAACTTCCGCAGAATTTACTTTCGGGAAAAAAAGAAATTATTTTAACCTTTAAATATCATTGGAATCAAAAATGCTTTTATGAGAAGATAATTTAGCTCACATGTTTAATTTATTTTAAGCAAAAAATATTTATTTTTTAAAATTATTTTACATTTTTTCCAAATTTAATTTAAAAATTTACTTATTGCCAAGTTATTTGATTGGATAAATTATTATTGGATTATTTACTAAAACTCATGGAAATTTATTCTTAAGAAGTATTATTTATTTATAAATAAATTAAATTCTTAACCGTTTTTGAAATGTCGCACCTTTAATAATGTTTTAAATTTAGGTATATTTATTGAAATTAATTGTTAAAATATATACATAAAGTAACAGAAAAACTAACATTTGATTAAAAGGAATAACATTTCAATACCAACTGCAGTTCGACTCTCAGTTTATTGTTATTGTTGCCATTCTGTGGCAAATAAATTCGTTTTACCAACAGGAATTTAATAAAATATAAATATATTATAAATCAATGTTCTTATTATTTTAACTTTATGTTCCTAAAAATGCTTCATTTTCTTAAATTATAAAATATGAATATTTTTTATAAAAATTTATTTGTAATGATTTCATGGAATATACAATAAGTTAAACATGGATAAGCACAAGAAAAGTGTTTTATAACAAATATGTTTTAACAACACTTTAATTACGCTATCAAGAAATTATGAAGCATTAACATTTATATTTGGATTGTGGGTATCTAAACAGTTAATAGAACATCTAATTCGGAAAACATTCCTCATTTTCCCAGAAAATGTTTTCAATGTATTCAGAGAGCGAGAAAAAAAATTATTCTAGAATAAAATTTTGTTGTCTACACCTATCAAGGGGGTGCTTTGGAATTTTCCAAATTTTCTCCCTTATAACGACCCACTAATTAGGATTCGCCCTTCTAGATTTTGATAACGTGGTAGATATTAAAAGGTTTTACAACAGTCTTCACCCCCCAATAATCTCTAATATATATACATATATATATATGTGTGTGTGTGTGTATATGTAGATTTATATAAGAATGTTTATAATAGTAGCAAATGCGCATGTCTTATGCATGAAAAGAATCAAGAAGAAAGTCAGTAATGGATGAGAACGCGTACCTCATTCGATTGTCTGTGAGTCGAAGCACGGGGGAATTATCGTCCTCACTGTTAGCTTCTTGCGCTGCTAGTCGGTCGGATTCAGAAGCAGATTCTGTTTCTGGCGAAGACTCCTTTGCATCTTCCTCTACTATAGGTTCACACTGCCTAGGACTAGGTGTTCTAGAAAAATGAATGTACTAAGATTTCTCATAGAATATATCTCATTTATTCAAGACTATTTTATGAGAATTGAATGCAATGATTGAGAGCGTTTTTCTAAGGATTAAAATAGCAACATAAAAATTCTAATAAAATTAATGATTGTGTCTTGTGAAGCAGCAGAAAACGAATAAATCTTGCATTTGGAAGCTAATTTATGATAAGATCAGAATTGTGATTAATTTTAAACTTGTACTCATGGGTCAATACGAATTGTTATTTGGAAAGAATCGTAAATATTTCAATAATTTTAGATACAGATTAAGTTTTTCTGTTCAATACATACAATTTTTTTATTTTGCTTTAATTCAATAATTTTACTTATGCGTAATTCATTATATTTTGAAATCGAATTGCATGCAATTCCAGATATTTAATTAGTTAAGATTAAAGTACATAATAATCTAAAGCATATATTGTATTTGATATAATATATAAAACATATCTGATACCAGTTTCATATAAAGTGTGTACCTTATCATTGTTTTGAATAAAGTGGAATTGCAAGAATATGCACGATTTTCTTGCCGTTGAAATATTTTATTACCACTTTACTCTCTTATTTAGTTTTTTGGATTATAGTAGGAATAAGTAACATAACGCCCAGAGAATATGAATAAATAGTGCTTATAATCATGAGTTAATTATTTTTATTTTGTTACATCTTGTAAAAAAAATCACATTTTCAATCGATAGTTCTCGTGATTAAATTCATATTGATGATATTATTGCATAACATATTCCAAATAAATGATAAAGTTAATGTATGGTAGTATAAATTTTTTCCGTAAGACATATGGATATTTTATTTGCCAAATCGATTAACTTTACTTTGGAATTTCTTAAAATTTTGTTTAGGAAAAGCTAGATATGATATATAACTACGTATATTCGGAACACAAATTTCACTTTTAATAAAAATTAATATCACAAAAACATATTGCTTCTGTGATGTTAATTTGTATACTTGGTTTTTTTGGTGTTAAAATGTAAGTAATATAAAAAAACTTTAATCTTCAAAAACTGTAGACACTTTTTTAGTAATTTTTTCAAATATTTGTTTTATGGAGTTAATTTATTTGTCAAATAAAGCATTTATATATCAGTTTGAGTAGAGAATCTACATTTACATAAAAATTTATTTCATTTATAAAAAAAGAACATTATTAGCAATTTGAGACACCAATGTACTCAGCTTTAGAAGTTGAATGTCAACATAGGATTAATATAATATATTGCTAGATTAGTGAGACATTGGCTTAAAAAAATGTTTTTGCTGACTTTTTTATCATTAAATTTGAGTTAATATTGTCGATTGATGTGATGACATTCGTTTTCTGACAGGTTCCAGGAGTTTTACATGATAAGGCTAGGACTAAAAGGAGGTCTAAATCATCACTAATCTACAAGTATTGGAATCTCTTCAATCCTTAAACCAATATTAAAGCAACACTACGGGTGATCAAATAAAGTAATAGGAAAGAGACTGCATGCACAGGGAAATCACATGAAAATGACCTAAGCTACACTTTGAGAATAAAAAAAATTGCTGATCATTTGCTAGTCGCAGTCAAAAGTAAAATGAGCCCAAACGCTTGGGTCACGTTATATCGGATTCTTGCTGAGACATATAGATTTTTTAAACTTTACTTTGTCGAAGATTTACAGAATCTTCACTTCAGCAGAACCATTTCTACTATATTCAAGTGCTTCTGACAACAACATGCGTAAGAATGTAAACACCAGTGGATAAATGCACCACAGTGAAAAAATACAGATGTCGAGTTAATACGGTTATTTCACAACGCTTAATTTTGCCACATCACATAATCGTTATCTCACAACGATATAAAAGTTGTTGATTTTCAAAAATCTTATTGTTGGTTTCACAAAACAGGAATAAATTACTAGCAGAGACCCCAAAAGTTGGAAATGAAGGGAAATGTTTATGGAGTAATTAGATAAAATTCCTCTTGATAAATATCGATTGTAGATCCCTTAAAGATACTATAACTGTTGGGTCTCACTATCAAAATAGAACATTTGAAGTTGGACATTATCCTTCAGGGATTCTTCTCACAACACATATGGACTGACATAAAACATACCGGAAAAGATAAATTTTTGCAATATTGATGAGCATTTGAAACCGAAAGAATCGGCATTTTTTTATGAATTGAATTAAAATTCACTGGAAGTGATGGTTTCTTCTAATAATAAGGATCGTTTGAAGTTGGTAGAGCTGGAATTTTTATATTATCTTATATAGAGATTGAAACATTGGTTGAAATATAATCCATTAGATCTATTATACTGTTTAATAGCAAGAAGATTGTGCATTCAGCAGCATAAAATATTCTTCATTATCTTCAATTACTTTGAGAAGTGTCCATATGTAAAACAGCGTGATCCGTGCTGCACATGTTGTCCTTCATTTTACGTAAAGGTTAACAAAATACCCACAACGAAATATGCAATCCTTTCTAGTTGTTTACTGCAGACGTTATTTATTAAAACATCAATTAATCAATTCATCGTTATCTAAAGTATATGTAAGATGAAAAAACATTAGATGAAAAACAGTTCATCGACATGCAATGTTTTCCGAGCTATCCAAATTACCTAACTTTAACGTCGTCCTTCTCATCTTGGATGATATTAATGAATGGTTTTCAGCCCACATCATACTGCACTCGATATTCGTGAACTGTTGAATACTTTCCGAAAGTTGTAATTTCTGTCTTCACTTTCATATGCAACTGTGTTCCTATCACGAAGAATCGCCTTCAAGAACTTACCTATTACTGGGCTTTAAAGTATTGTTCATTCAACTGTTATTTAAAGTAAATTGAGATACTATAGGAAACCACAAATAAGATTATGCTATTCACAAAGGAAAAATATTCGATATGAGCATCAATTAAGCATTCATAGATTAGTCCTTAAGTATTTTTAAATTGATAATGTTTGAAATTTTGAAAATTTGGTTAGAAAAATTATATTTTATTCATCCGTTATGGCGAATGATTTTTCCTATTCTGATATTGCTTACATCCTTAAAATGATAAGCATTTAAGTTAATTTATGATAGTTTTGTTAATTGAAGTGGTCCATTTGAGTATTTCTTAAGTTCGGATACTGAAATTGTAACAAAATAACTGAAATTGTTTTTCTAATTTCCCATCACAAGCTTTTTTGATAAATAAAATGTGGTTAAAATTTTAAATGTATGCGATATTTTTATAACGTACACATTTCAGGTATATCTCTTCTCTTAAAATCACCATTAGAAAATTTTTTGTGTTTTAAGGATCTTAAGTATCTTATTAAATATACTCAAAATTTAAGGTGTAATACTGTTTAACAGTTTTGTTGTAAATTCAGTTGTTCTAAAAGGTTAAAAAATATGGTTATTTCAGTCATATCAAAAAATAAACTTTTAGTACACTCTTATTAAAAGTAATTACTGTTGTTTATTAATATCTGTTTACCTTTTTGTTACTTCCGCAGGAAGTGGATTTTCCAATTCTTTTTTAGGTGATTCAGAATGCCTTAATAAACCTATGAAAATGAATGATACATATGAAATTATATGATGCTTAATTTTAAATATATATCATAATTATTGAAAAATATATATATTGACTTCTCGGAAAAATTGATAAGATGAGTATGACCTGCTATGCATCAGTTTTACATACTCATGTTAACTAATTCCATTTCAATAATTTATCATAAAATTTGCACACATCTAAAAAGAACTTTACTTTTTAATGCTTTTAAATATTTCATATTACAATAAGAATATATATATATATAGTTCAAACATTTTGGACAGTTTAAATATAATCACTTAGTATGCAGTTATAATAATGATTGATAAAGATTTTGGGAAGACATATAACTCACTAAATAGTGTACATTATATTTAATTAAACACAAATGACAATAATGATTAATTTTTTCTTGTTTGAAAATAATTATTAACAAATGAAAACGCTTTGTACTTGAAGGTCAATGTAATTCGTATTGAATAATTTCCTTGAATGAAAAAAAGTAAATAAATATCTGTTCTTTCTTTTTGTAATCAATCTTGAAGTTAAAGTTATTTTCTAATACTAATAATTTTCTTCTTCGTCTTCCCTAATATAAAAATACATAATTTAATGACGTTTGTTTTAATTAAAAATGCAATAGCCTTTATCAAAATAGAATCTTCTCACCTTCAAAGAACATTTCAGTTAGAAAATTGATTAAGATTTAGACATAATGTGTCTCAACAATAGCCTTTAAATAAGCTATAAGTCTCATATACTCTTTCTGGAATTTCTGATTATCTGCTTGCAATCAGTCATCGCATCAAAAAAATTAAGAAACAATACACAAAACAATGCCTTGGTTTCCATGGAAACGCCATGCTTAAGACTTGCTTCAGTTTGCGAAAAGGACAGCATTTGTAAGCAGTTTCCCGCCTGAAAATATGTCACGTACTTGTCAACTGAAGTGGAAGAAATTCTTACTTTTGATTGGAACATGAGCGGTAATGCGCTTTTTGCTGTTGCAGGGAATTTCTATAGAGATGCAATTATAGCAATCATTCATGGTTACGATACGGTAATACACAAGATTTCATTTCCAGAAGATGCAATGTATGTACTGGGAATAGAAAACTTGCAATTCATTGGTGTTTGAAGCTTTAAATTGGAGTAGAGGAAAAATTTGTTTGCTGCTGAACTATTTACACTAATAGTACGATTGGAAGATAACTACAAAATTATGTTACTTATTTGAATTACAAAAATGCAACACTTGATTGAAAAATGTTTACATTAATTTTTCGAATGAAAATTTATTTTGATACTTTGTCTTTTAGAAGACTATATTTAAAAATAAATATTTTTTTTATCACAAAGCTTCTATTTTGTCTTCAAAAGGAAAATGGTTCTTCCATTTTTAATAGGTCATAAGCTCTTTTATTAAAAAAAAAAAAAAAAAAAAAAAAAAAAAACATGTATTCATGTAAAAGCACAACTCATTTTTCAACAATATCAAAAACATCTTAGAATAAAAGTACTTTACATTCTAAGTTAAATTTTCTTATAATTGTATGCTTTGGGAATTGTCCATAAATTAAATATTTTTAGTTAAATAATGAATTTGGAAAACTATTAATAGTAAAAACTTTGTATTATTTTTTACTATAAAATACTTTTGAAATAATAATGTACTATTTTAATGCATTTAAATATGCGTATTTTAAATATCTGAAACAAAAATAGTTATATTATATAAAAATATTGTAAGCAACTTAAGTATTTTAAATGATAATAACATTTAATGTATAAAATAAATCTTTGGAAATACAAATATCTTAAAATGTCAAATCTGGATTATCTTTTCAAAACTTTTTTGATTAAAAAAATATTTTATTGATTTCTAAACCTTAAAAATCATTTCAAAAGTACCCAATAAGTCATAAAACTCATTTCTTGGTATTTTTATATAAATTAACATGATATTTTTGAAATTAGAATGAAGTGAATTTCGGTTAATAAAGCAATGGTAAAATTACTTTTATATGTTATTAGTTTTGATTTTTGAAGATAAATTTTGAGTAAACTGTTGGAAATTTTCTTCAAGATTGAGTGCAAATTGCATGAAAACTTTATAACTTAATTTCTTAATATATTAATTTTTTCAAATGATTAATAATTTTAATTATGAAAAGTGATATGCTCTTAACATATTTTATAATTTCTCAAAAATTATTTTTTTCATGTTAATTTTTATTGTTTTTCGACAAAAGTCACATGCATGAAAATTTTTAGAAAAAAATGTATACAAGTTAAATATACAGATGAATATTGCATGAAGTTCTTATCTTATTATTATTTTTATATAATCTTATTTTGTTAATGTTATTGTGCCAATACGCTTCATAAGTAATTTAAGGAAATAGTAAAATTAAACAAAATAATTAATATAAGAAAATACTTAAAAGTTAATGAAATAAATAAAAGTTATGAATAATTAATATCTTGATTATTTTATTTATTTGAACAACAGCCTCGACTCTAGCTTGGGTTATTAAATAAAAAGTGGATAGTGGAAAAAAAGATCACTTTGACTGATGGCTGATATTTATGCTTTTTCATGCTAGACGGGAGCTGGTCTTTTCTGATTTCGAGCAAATTGTTCATTAATATTGCAGCAACAACACAACAGGCACTCTTCTGTTGAATGGTACTCAATTAATTACAACTTTTTCATATCTCTCAATATTTGGTGCTCAAATCTCTTTTATCGAAATGTTGATTTACAATAAAGATAGTTAATCCATCATAACTTGTTGAACATCATCACATAGAGTTTCAAATATATTTTAAATTGTGAGGTTGCGTAAAGTGTACATATGTTTTCAATACAGAAATGCATTCACGATCTCATCTTGAAAAAAAAGAAAAGCCATATTATTAGGTCTAACGGAAATGTCTGTCCGGGGAGCGACGACGATGTTGTGAAAGGTTAGAGTGATCTGTTAGAGCAACATTTTTTTTCTGACAACATCGGAGATAGCAGAAAACTTATTTAATCTCAGCAAAATATTTCGGACCATATTCGGAAGATTAGTGGGTGAAATATTCAAAATGGCTGCCACATGAATCAAGTCAGAGAAGCTTGGTGATCGATTTATCATATGCTGGTCTCTGCTTGTTTGGAATAAAATGGAACCCATCTTTGTGAACCAGATGATAAACATTGATGAAAAGTGGATTACCTACGAAAACATCGTAAAATAAAGAGTATATTGTGAGAAAAACCTAGTCTTTCCAATTCTAATACAAATTTGATTCTGAATAAGAGAATGTTGCGTATATGGTGAGACATTTAAAGACCAATCCATGATGAGCAGGAAAAATTGAACGAAATGCTCAGTTTGGGAAAGTATTGTCAGCCATTGGATAATGTAAAGGGATCAATTCAAGATAAGTGGGCTTCAATGTTCATAGAGAAAACAGTCCAAGAAAGAGAAGATTTCCTTAGAAAATTGCGGAACTGAGTAAGGAAGTTTTGTCCCATACACTATATTTCTCAGGCTTATCCCACTCCAACAAATACTGGTTTATTGTTCTTACATAATTTTTTGAAAGGAAAAATTTACGAATGAAGAAAATAACAATCAAGCATTGTTTTCCTTTTTCGCCTTTTTCAAAAATGATGTAATCAAGACATTTTTTAAAAATGTGAAAAATGGAACTCACAGTGGTAGGAAGTCATTAATAATAATGACAATAAAATGTATTGACGTTACGAAAATTTGCGTTTTATTTTTTTTCCAAAAATGGACACAATTTCCTGGTAGATCTAATAAATGAAAGTAGCAAAATCCTTTACAATTAATGGTATATTATTTAGAAACAGAAGTTCATTTATCATGTTTCTAAGAATCATTATGACAAAGATAGGTGAATGTTATTTACTCTTATTTTTCTTATCCGCAGTTAAAATTTGCTTTAAGAAATGTTTTCTTAATTTCTCTTTAAAAGAGAGGATAGTATGAAGTATTGTGTTGTAATTTGATTAGTATGCATTAGAGCAGTAAACAATTACTTACGCTGTTTGAGATCCCTCTTATGTAAACATGGATCTCATTTGATTAAATGCATTAATTAATCAAAAACCAATAAGGGAAGGATACTGGATGTGCTGTTTTCGTTAAAATCACAAATCCTCTAAGAAACATATTTTACACAAGTTCTGGGTGTGCAGAATCTTACATTAATTGAGTTTTGTAGATAATTTTATTGCACATGTAAACTAAAAGTTTCTTTTGAAAAAACAAACTTTTTATCGGCGTATATAATAACCAGATACAATGGTTAATTAATGAGGAGATTAACTAAAATTGTGAATGTTTAGAAAAAATTGTTTTCGTCCTCCGAGTTTTGGATTGTTCGTGTGAGGTCTAAAGAAACATTCATGTGCTGCCAATCGGAATCAAAATATCACAAGTGTTTTCAATAACCATAGTTGCTTTAACATGATATTAGCAACTAACCAATTACAAATTTGAATTATAATAATTGAAATATTGTGATTTTATATACAAAAATATATAGAACACTTTTTTGTGCGTTTCAAGTAAAAAAAAAAAAAAAAAAAAAAAAACTTTTTGCTTGTGCTTTGGATTCAGATGTTTGATTTAGGTGCAAAAATTAAGATCGCTTTCAAAACGCCATTTACATGTTTTAAAGTGCTTTTAAGAGTTTTAAAAATATTTTTACGACATGCTAACTTTTTATATATAAGCATGTAAAGAATTTATTCTGCATAATTTATTTAAAAAATTAACCTGTGTGGACACATAATATTTAATTCAAACTCTTCAGTTATTATTTTAAAGATATTTATAATCGCAAATCTCTCACAATTAAAATAATATTATGCATTTATATATTTAAAATTTATGTTTCGTTTGTATGCAATGCATAATTTGCACACGTATAAAAATACAAGGGAAACAATTGTTTTTAAAACATAATTTAAACAGAAAAAATAATTAATTGAATTCAAATTTGTTAGAGAACACATTAAAACAATTTTTTACAACTTTATTTGGAATTTTTCATAAAATAGAAAAATTTTCAATATAATTCCCGACCAAAAGGCATATAGAAGTATGTAAAAAATTTATAAGAATTATTTCTTTGTATTAATGAGAACTCAGAACAAAATAAACAAAGAATGAACATTTCTATGTATTAATAACTTTTGCAGGTGAAATAATTGAAATCTGAGAAGCATGTAGAGGATACGTACCTCAAAGTTTACGGCTTTTTATTCAGTAACATGTCTATAGTATGAAGCATAAAATATATGTTAGCATTTTTATCTTGAATGGTAAGTCTTCAATAAACTTTATTACTTGGATAAAAGGATGTTTACAAAATAATATTTCTGATAGACATCCATATTTCAAGTATTTGACAACTGCTTTAAAGACATACTTTTATTAATGGATTTTTAACAATGACTTTCCTTTTTGCAAAATAAAGAGCGCTGATAAATTGAAGTTACTTTTAAAGAATACCACCACATGATTATGTTTTTTTTTTTATCTTTTATGAGCATTCCTTTAAGGTAAAGATTTTGAGATATAAAATACTTACAACTTATTTAAATTTTATTTAATAATCGCGAGAAATATTCATTCAAAATACATTTGGAATAAATTGACTCTGAAAGATATTTTACTTATCCAAGAAACATTAAAAAAAATATCTTGTTCACTTATATATTTATATTGTGTACTTTTTATTTCTTAAAATGCATAAAATTTTCAAAAAAAAAAAAAAAAAAAAAAAAAAAAAAAAAAAAAAAAATTTGAAAAAAAAATTAAATAAAAAATTTATTTTTTCACTCAAGTTAATTTTAGTTTATCTTCAGCCATACAGCATTAAATATTTTGATGAACTGTTATTAACTTTCTACGATTTTACATTTCTTGAATTTTTCTTTTAAGACATGAAAATATCAAATTCTGCCTATTTTATTTTATTTGATTCTTTAAGAAACAATTGTATATTGACATAATAACGTTCAAAAGTAGAACCATGAAAATGTTGTGTTAGTCCTATAAAAAAAGAAAATTTTTAATGCTAGCTTAAGTGGGGCATTAATCTTAAGGTTTAAAACAGATTGTTTACAAATATATCAATTAGTAATTTAGAATTATATTAATTAATGAAATATATAAAAATTCATGTTTGATGTAGAATTGGATATCTCTTTTGTTTGGCGACAAATTTAGCAATACATTTTGGCGATAAAATTTAATTTATGGTAACCTTGGTACTTAGTTTAGCTTACACAGCAGCAGTCATTTTGCTAGTCCCACCTTAGTGTCCAAAACATCGCCAAAAAAAAAAAAAAAAAAAAGTGTGCCCAGTTGTAAACTTTTACCAATAATTCAAATCGCCATTGCCAATTTAAACTAATCATTAGAGTCGACATTTTGTCTTGCCTTTTTCATTTTGCTTTTTCTTCTGTTCTATTGTCAACGTATTTAGTGGGTTGATTCAAGGAAAACGACTATATATAAGAAATCACTTTGGTCTTTATATAAGAAATCGTTTTATTAACAAAATGAAATTCGGCCATATTCTAAAATATTCGATGGTGAACTTCATCTTGTTTGCTGTCGCTATAAGAATGTGATTTGAAGGCACTTAGCAAATTAGTCGACAAGTCGGATTGACGACACCGATTCAGTACGATGTGAGGTAGATGAAACATTATCTGCTTGTCATGGATATTTTAAACCAAACAAATTGTAATAAAATGACGTAATCATGAAAGAAACAACCACTTTATGGCTGATAAAAGGGTAATAAATGAATATAATGAAAAATGAACAATGAGTATAATAAAACAATGAGTATAGTGAAAAATAATACATTGATATTAAAGATTGATTGAAGTCATGGGGCAGTCAATAAGAATTTCCCAAATGTCTATTTTCATACGGCCTGTTAAAGATGTGTTACAAATGGAGTTTTTATGTTTGATTTTGTATATAATCTTTTAAAAAATGTACATAAAGGAAAAATCTAATATTAGAGAGAGAAATAAAAGAGAAAGAATGTTAATAATAACTTTCTTTCAGCCTTGCACATTGCAATCATAATTAAACAATTGCTTTACAATGTAAGCCCCAGCTTGTTGAAACTGAATCGATTTATCTATTCTTTTAGTTATTGTTTTTAATAACAAGACTTGTGCTAAAAATGTATGAATTAATGTATGAATTAAATTTATATATTAAGTAATTTCATTCATAAAATCACATTTATTCATATTTTTTTCAAGCACATAAATTTGGATAAGATGTTTATGAGTATCCACGTTTAAATGATCAATATTCTTATATCGGAACTGATTGTGAAATTGCATTATTAATTTATATGAAGGAAATAGACAGATGAAAATAATTCAATGAAAGGTTATTTTTTCAAGAAAAATGATTTTAGGGCAAATTTGACACAGTTACGCATTGTTTTGCCAAAAATGTTTATAGAAACCAATGGTGATCTGTGTTTTTGCCCTAAATAAAAGGAACTTTTTTGTATCAACATTTATTATTTATAAATAATTTATAAATATTTTTATTTAATTATTAATATATTTTTTATTTATAAATATCGTAATTAGGAGTAGTAATTTAATCGATGAAGATATTCATAGCTTATAAGTATCACCGGTAATGAAAATCAAAATTTGGTGTTCAGGCTTCTAAACATGCCTACACTTCATCATAACTAATGAAATAAAAATTTTGCCTAAGAAATATTTGAGTTCATAACACAAAATTATTGCTCTTAGGCAATCCTTTTCATTTTATAAGCATTCTTAATTTGTTTCCTATGTAAGCATTAAATTTATTTTAACTGCCATTTTGTTCCTGTATAAGTGTGATAAAATTACGTATCTATAGAAATGTCATTAGGGTTCATCTTTTCTTTCTTCAGGTGAGCTTCCAGTTGTGAGTTTATTTTAACAAAGATAACCAGAATCAGAATCCTATATTCGGTTTATTATGGAAAAAAGATGATTTCCTTAACTGAACTTTCAGATGATTTTCACCATTACTTCGTAATGCACTCCATGAACTTTTAATAGTTTCGCTTAGATAAAAGAAGCTTTTCTGGCACCAAGTTTCCTGACAATTTTACCAAAAATTTCTTTCAGAGTGTTAAATAATTAATTATTATCATTATCAATATATATATTCCTAATTATGAAAATTTTGGTTAACATGTACTATGAATTAATGACGCACGCTTTTCCATGTTTCTCAGTTTGAACAAGATTCTCTCTTTGTAGCTATTTATAAGAGTTTTTCTAAACCTAGTTTCGTGGTTTGATGGCAAAAGTACAAAACTTATTTTTATCTGAAAGTAATCTTTTCACAAAAAATATGTGTTGAAGTTTGCTGCTCTCTGGGCAACAGTTACTCTGCATTATTTCCTTTTTCTGGGGGAATAAATTCTTTAATTCGTGGAACTTGGAAATAAAAATTCTGCATCGATGGATGTCTTGGAGCTGAATTTTCATTTTTGAGATTGTTTCCGTTTCCTTTTCAACCATTTTAGAAGCTGATTTTTCTTGGATTTATTCTTTATATAGGAAAAGCTGGGAATTTAAATATAAACACTGCAGAGTAGAGGCAAAATATCTGATAAAGCGTTAAAATTTTACAGTTTATTTGTAATTTGTGAGCATATTTGAAATGATAAATGTGTGTTATTAACAGTTTTAAAAATTATTTAATTCATAGTGACCGAAAGATCTACACTTGTAAAAAATGCAATGATTATCTAACTTCACAGCATTATACAGTACACAGGATGTGTTGCATCGGATTTTCTATGAGGAATTTAACATTCAATCCCTTTATTGTTACAGATGTTTGGGGGGTTAACCACCTTCTAGAACACACACACACACACACACACACACACACACACACACACACACACACACACACACACACACACACACACACACACACACACACACACACACACACACACACACACACACACACACACATATACATATAAGCTATTTCAATAACCTTATTTGTATAAATTTGTATAAAAAGATCGATACTCAGATAATGAAATTATCAGTAAGGCACATATCCGAATTTAGTAACTGTAATTCTTACTTTTCCGACAAGTGCAACTTTTATTAATATTAATTGTGTCCTCTTAATTTTGCTAAGAAATTTATGGCCAGTCAACTTATGATTTCAAAGTTTTAGAGTAGTTTACAAATAGAGAAGAAAAATATATTAATTATCACAGGCACTTTGTTAATATGTTTAATATTAGAGATAAATACTTTTTAAATCTATAAATGTTAATAAAAGAGTAATTACAATTCATCGTTTAAACTATGAGGCAATGCTATTTCTCTAACTTAAGCAATAATAAATTTTAGTTATGAATAATAGGCAAAATAAAGGAAACCAATATTTGGTTATAATTACAAATGAGTTCATACAATTCAGGTTAAATTGTAGTTCATAAAATCTAGTAAAATTAAGATATCTTCGAAATGCTCATACGAAAGCCTCTTTTATTCTAACAAATAAATTAAGAACAAATTTTCAATCCTTATGAATATATTTTCTCTTCAAATCACAATTTGAAATATTCTGCAAATATATTCATGAGGCCAATATTTCATATGTTTGACTTTCAAAGCATTTATTTAAATTTAGATTACGAAGCCATTACAGTTTATATTGAATATCTTGAAAGTAATGTTTACTATTTTTAGGGGCTGATAAAATACTTTATCTTTTGAAGCAATTAATCTTCAACTTCAATTGTGAGGAAATTATAAATTTGGAGTTAAAATAGTTTTTTTTGAAGTAGTTTCGTTTGAGACAATTTTTAGAAAAAATGAATGAATACGTACTGAGGAAGAATAGTATTTTATTGCAAAAATGTATTTTTAAACACATACTCTTGTTAAAGTAAATGAATTATGTTTATATTTTTTGTTTCTAATACTGAAACTCTTAAATGAATAATCATATTTTCTGAAATTATTAAACTATTCTTAGAATTAATTTAACTAGGATCAGAAAATAACTTTTGAGTTGTATTTTCTAATATTTTATATTGTATATCTTTCAGTATGGAATTTAATGATAAAGGTAGATACTAAAAGAGTTTGACAATATGATGCTAATATATTACAAAATTAATCGTTTATTTAAAATACCCTAACAAACTGTAAACAAGGTTTTGTAGAGGAAAGAAATGAGATTAAAACATATATTTGTTTCTAAAATTTTAACTCGTTAGCAAACTTTGTTAAATTATATAATATATTTAATATTTTCCCACAATAAATATTTCACACACCTAATTAATTGAATTTATTATAATATAAATATATCCATCTTTAGCAGAAATATTTTTTCAAGTCTTAAAATTGCGAATAAATTCTAACGTTGGAGAAAAGTTAATTTTCAAGATTTATTTTGGATAATGCTTAAATATACCGGAAAACAACCAATAATCGTTTTTGTTTTAATGTTTGATATCATATTTTGACTTTAAAATTTTGTTTTATTAAACGTCCCCCACTTTAATAATTTTTTGATAATAATTTTCTTTGTAAAATGTTAGCCATTAAAGCCTTTTTTAAAAGCTTATTCAAGATTAAATACTTGATTTAAATATTAACAAAATATGATACAAGCTTTTTCTTTAGTTCTTTAAAAAATAATTATTAATAAAAATGCAGTAATTTGAAGTATTTTTTGAATTCACGAAAAATGTATTCTAAATTATTCGTACAATATAAAATAAAATTTTATATTGTTTGAAAAATACATTCTAAATAATATAAAATTATTATTAAACTGCTGCTATTTTTATCAGTGTATGAATATATTTGTAAGTAATTTTAATACTTATTTTGTGCTTAAGTTAAAAGTTTATTTAAAAATATATAAAAAAATATATTATATATTTTTTTATAAATAAACTTCTTTACACAAAATATTTATAAAATAATATTTAAATAGCTATTTTAATTTCATAAATATTTATTTATGAAATTTAAGTAGCTATTTAAATTAGTAATTATATTATTTAAAGTAAGTTTGTTTTCTTTTATTAGTTATATCCAACATATATATTTATTTATGATTTCAGATAAAATTCCAGTTGGATAAGTAATTAAACTTATATAAAACCCTATTCAAACTGAATCGCTTGGATAAAGAAAGGAAAAATTAAAAAGAGATTTAATATTAACTTTTGTTTATAATTTTAGAACACATTTTTTTTCTGGTAGTTTTACAGTAAAATTTATGAAATGATTTTGAAAATACATTTCCAATCTTTTTGTACTTACTTTTTTCAAATTACTTTGTTATGCTAAAATATATTCATGCATTTTCTTTATTATATTTACGCCTATGATACGTTTATTTAAGTATACATGGTAATGTGTTATCAACAGACAATATCGAAAATCGGAAAACAAGTTCAGTTATTGGTAATCGTATTCTCTTTTTGTTAAATTAACTATTGCAGTCACATTTAATACGAAGTATTTAAAGCAAGCAATTTTCTTAAAAAGAAAACAATAGTATTTCCCAAATTCTCTATTGTATGTATTCTTCAGTCTGAGTTGATAAAACTGAAGGAATTCCCTCACTTTTTTTTAAAAGGAGAATCCTTCAAGCTGACATTAATGTTCATCACATGCTTGACAATCGCTGTAAAGAGCCGACGTCTTTTGATGGAAAACATGATGCTGTCAAGATCGAATATATCCTTGGGAAATAGAAAGTAGTAAATGCTGATCAGCATCATTCGTCATTGAAGGGATGTCATCTTCGTATCGTGTTTTCCTCAATTGTATGATTTTATCAGTGTTAAATCCCTGATATACTGAATGAAATATTTATAAATTATTGATATTTTGTGTGAAATGAACTCTGAGCTCATTCACAAGCTTAAAATACAATATAAATTTAAAATAATTAATTTAAGGGCAATTAAAATTAATTTTGTGTTTAATGATATTAAATATTTACTTTGAATAACATCTCTTTTAAATTATTTATTTTAATAATAAAGTTAAAATGGTGTTTTGTTTCAGGCGTTGGAAGATTTAAGCTATTAAATTCCACGAATTTTCAGTCATTCATATTAATGTTATTTATCAGTAATCACGTAATTAACTGTCATGAGATTTATTATGTGATATTGAGTTATTTATCAATGATCAATTCATCACATGATTCATTTTATTGCATAAAAAAATTTCATATATATATATATATATATATATATATATATATATATATATATAACTAAGCAAAAGCAATATTATTTTAAATGAAGTAAATTGATAATTTCTGAATTTTTTATTTTATTTAAAAGGATATTTGTAGTCATCTATTCTAAAAGTAAATTCAGTTTTCTAGATATTTTCAAATTATTAAATTGATGAAATCAAGTTTTAATAAATGTTTGTTGCAGATTGTGATAAAAAACTAAAATTATATTAAGATTAAAACTAAGTTACTTAAATACAAAATTAAGCTTAAGTACTAATACGATAAGCATTTCGCGGTCATTTTTAGAATCAAGATTTAAAATCCATATGAAAGAGCAATTTAACTTTTTAAAGTTAGGAAGTTTTGAATTTATTAAATGGAAACAGTACAATGCAAATTATAATATGTTCCAAACGAACCCAATCCCCTCATAACATAATTATTTTCCTTTTAAATGACTCAGATACTAAATGCTTATGTATCACATCACCGCATTTTTAAAACAGCGTAATTCCCTTCGCGAATCAATATTGGGTTAGCGCTTTATTAAATTCTAATTTTAACCGAACTACGAGCAACATTTTTGTTTTTATAGTTAACGATGTTGGACGGAATTTATGTTTGAAAGTTAGTTAAAAGGACCAGTTAAAAATAACGAAAGAAATTGCTACTTTCTTTCAAGAATATTGATTCTGGAAACGTCACTTATTTCACATTTATACTAATTATAACATTGGAAAAGGATAATCTAACGCTAATAACCAGTAATATAGGTTTAAATATTATTGATTATTATCGCATAGCGAAATATATTTCTAAATCAAAATATTTTATCTTTTTGAAATTAATCCTTTTGAATGGTTAGAGTAATACATTAAATACTTGCTAAATGTTAACATTAATAAGATATGACATTTAAATATTAAAAATGCTACAAATGATCTGGAAACAGAAATAAGTTACATTGCAGTCTCTATATTTTAGTTATTTTTTGTGGATTGTTAAGTGTAATGCAAATTACTTCAAAAAGCTACAATAAGGATTCTATTAACTCCTTACTATATGAAATCATGTATGATTTGCAAAATATATTGTACCAATTTTCTGTTTTGGTGAGTGGGATGAAAACATGTAATTTCAAAGCGAAGTTATTAGATCAAAGACTAAAAAATTGCTGCCTTTTTTAACAAATAAAATGTTTTGCAACCATTTGTAAAATGTATTTAAACCATCAGGTTTTCGTATAACAATTCCACTTGTTTTTAGATTCCTTTAAGGAATATTTTCTTTAGATCAGTACACTTTTCATTTATTATAACACATTTTTCATATTCGCAGCATACATATCGGTGCAAGCGAGTCCAAAACTATGATTTTAGTTAAAGGATTTGGAATACTCACCTATCAACAAGAGCCACCTAATTTTGAATCACTCTCAGGTGATGAGGTCGAAAACCGAGCCGGCATCCCCCTCTCTCTATTCCCACGACACCGGCTTATTTTCATCAGAAGTATTAATAAATATAAATATTTTCAAAATTAGTAAGGATATAAATGTATTATAATTTATGTATTTTAAAAACATTATGTTTTTAATGAAAGTCATATTTTTCAGTAAATAAAAATTTTAATTAATATTAATATTAGAAAATACCACTTTAAGACATTGGAGAAAAGGGATATCAGTCTTCAACATAGCAATATATAATTTGCCACAGCAAAGGATTTGATAGTAAGAAGCGATAGGGTACCGGAAAGAATCTATGCTTTTACAGGATGCTCCTTGAAGTATTATATTTCTACTAGTAGCTTCAGAGGCAAGGTTTTTTAACAAAGATTTAGTATATAGATATTGTTATACATATTTGTGTCCCTTTTTGATGAAAAAGTGTGTTAAAATTAGATCTTGCTTTCTGATATGGTTTCCTGGCTGGTAATTGTCGTCATAAGTCGTTTCACAAATGTTATATGACAACTGGGTCTACAGTCAGAGCAGGCCGTGCAAGACTGCAAATATTTGTCGGTATGTAATATTTGTCAATTTAAGACAATAATAAGAGATTAGAATGATTCAGAGTTTTCTAAACGTTCTCTAAGGCATAAACATTTAGTTTACTGAGCATAGCATGCAAATGCTCCAGGACATAATCAAGAAAAGTAACTCCAGATGAATACACTGCTACCAAATTTGATGGTAGAAACAATGAATTCCTGTAAAAAATGCTTCTCTTGGCAATTTCTCACATTTAAATTGTCCATTTCAATTTTAAAAGCTGGTAGCGAATTCAACGTTTATAAAATAGTGTCGAAGACAGTCAAGTTGTGATGTTGAAGCAACCAATCGAGTCTAGCGGCTTTGTTAGAGCCTTTTTTTAGAGATTGATTTGAACGTGAGAACACACATCCTTAGGCATTTTAAGGTGTGTTCTGTTGCTTTAAAAAATACAATAACCATAACTATTTCTGAATGTTAAAACTCAGTGTGAATGATTTGTAAAAGATTTTTACATCTTTTTCAAACCCCATGCTTCAGAATGTACTGTTCCATGTTCCTGATCTTCTAGTTTACGGAATGACTAACGTGTGCAATTTGTGTTTCTATTTCCATGGTTTTGCTGGTCTTCATGGCACCATCAACAGTTGACCGCAGCTAGGATTATTCTGTCATGGTTCTGTGACTGCTAAATAGAAAACTTCTTTAAAGTTATTAATTTCTTATATATTGACATAAGAAGGAATGAAGTACTTTGAAAATGGTATTTAACATTTACTGGTCAAATACAAACATGTGATTTGCAAAATATGGGATTGAGGATGAGGAAAAACAATTACAATTGGTCCATTATTGTCTGTTAATATAATTTTAAGATGCCTCAGTATCGCATTGTTTTTTGATTTAACTAGACAGCAAATTATAAAAACAGGAATTTAAAATACAAAAACAGAATTGAAACGTATTTTTGTTTGCTTACTTGAAATATTCTTTGTAATTATGATTTGACGGTAATAAATTCTTAAGAGACTTTATGATGTTTATTAAATAAGCTTGTGTTTTTTCACGTTTGCAGAATGTTGTTAATACTTTTCTAATTAAAATTGAGTCTTTTTAGTCAATACCTTTTTCAAGATATCTTTTAGGAAATGACAAAATGTTATTGCATTGCTCTATATTCTCTGTTTCCAAAGATCAATGTGCTAGAAAAATCAATTAAAAATTTCTGTGAATTTATTGTAATAAATTACGAGAATGCGATATTTTATATCAAGTCTCGAATTAATAGAAAATTCATTAAATTTTAAGAACAAAAAGAATATTTTCTTATTAATTATTTATGTATCGATTTTTTATACATGAAATTAATTTATTAGTATTTTATTAATACTGTAAGAAAGGACGTATGGATATTGTCGTAGAAGAGAGTTATTAAATATCAACTTACAAGTTTATTTTTCATATCGGTGTTTGGCCTTTATGTTTTTAACTTGTTTCTCATCTCTTAGCTTAGAGTTTTTCATGAGAATAAAATATATCAATAATAATTTTTAAGGGAAATGTTTCTGTAATTTCTAAGAGAAATGTCTTAACATAGTATTTTCTTCTGGTATTCATACCAGAAAAAATACTATGTTTTAAACAATCAGAATTTACAATGGGAATTTCTTTTAGCTAGATAAATTATCTTGAATTTCTTTCCTTTCAAAAAAGCTGCTAAATATTAATTTTAGTTACAAACAATGAAAAACTTATCTGAATATAGAAAATATAATCTGAAATTAGTTTTAAACATTTAAAGTATCTGTTCCACATAAAAACGATTATGAAAAATTAACGTACAAAATATCTTTAAGAAATCTATTATATGAGATTAAAAATAAATTTTATTTTACACAAATAAGTTACTTAGAAAAATATTTAAAACATTCTTATTTTAAATCACGATATTTTACTTAAAATATTGGTGAACGGAAAAGTCTTTCTTATCGATGCATACTATAATATAAATATATTCTTAAATGATGCTACCCAAAGAAATTTCTTTTAAGGAGAACAAATCAACAAAAATAAAATAACTTTGAAATATGATTGCAATATTACCTTGAAAACTGTAGGATGAGACTTAGTACATTACATAATACAAAAGGAATGTGATAAAGGTAATTTATCTCTTGATTGTTTATTATATAAGTGAAACAAATAATCCAATATATATTTTTTAATTAAAAATAAGCTAGATTTTTTCTAGCTGACAATAACAAACTCTTTAGTTCAAAAACATAATGAAAAGAGCTGCATTCTTTCAGTATTTTTGAAATGTATTACATAAAATATTCAGCTAAGCACGAGAAAAAATTTCTTGTTAGAATGTTTTTTAAGGTTCCTCCTTTTGTAAAGCCTTCAACAGAGATGGAGAGAGAATATATATTTGATAATGTGGAGCACTTTAAAATGATTTATCTCTAAATATTAAATAAAGAAAAAATCCTAAATGGAAAGGGTACTTTTTTGTTAGACGGATTGTAATCATTAATATTCAGTCAAATATATCAAAGTAGAACAGTCTGTAAAATGTTTTGACTAAATAATTATTAATAATTATTTTAATATGGCATTAATTTGCCCAAGTTTGGTATTTTGTGTGAGAAATTTAAGTATATTTAAAGTAAATTAAAATATATTGCATTGTGCCCATATTCATGATTCTATTATACTTTCTTTAGCACTTTTTAATGATTTTAAGTAAAATTTTTGTCATTCAAACCACTAATTTTCATTACCGAATGATAAATTGCCAAGTATTCACTCCTCAACTTTAAGAAAAATATTAAAATTATCCATGAAGTTAGTACCTAATTAATCATTTGGTAATTACGAATATTAATCATTTTAAAGGAACCTGTAAACTTTGTAAACCTATGAGTTAAAAGGTATCAAAGTTGATTGAAATTAATGTTGGCTTATGTACTTCTCTTTTAAAGGATCAAAAAACAGAGCTGAAAAGCAAAATTCAAGAGCTTTTCAATTCAATTTTAGGTAAGTGATGCCGTTTAGAACGAATTAGGGATTCATCTTTCAAGAGATTTTCAAGTTTAGAAAATAAATATAAACAAAAGATCACAGGTGTACATTAACACAAATATTAATATTATATTGATATGCATGTTATTTGTGTTTAGTATTAACTTTCATAGCTTCTACGCTTTATTTCATTTTGTATATAAATTTAAATGTATTTTACTCATTAAGTTAGTAATGAATATTGAGTTCAGTATATTAACGGGTGAACGAAATTATTTATTGGAAAAAATTTTCAATTGCTTAGAATCAAGTACTGAATTAATTTCTATATCAGTTTGATATAAAATTTAAATAATGCAAAATAGTGAATGGGGTATAGAAGACAAGACACATCATGAATGTGATGTTGTTTCTGCTTTAGACTTCACTTCCGTCTTCATTATATACCCGAATATGCATTTATGCATTTATTTTCAATTATACATAGATTTATTTATATATTTAAAATACAAATATACAAATATGCATATATATATATATATATATATATATATATATATATATATATATATATATATATATATATATATATATATATATATATATATATATATATATTTACACGCACAAACACTTAGTATTTTCTTGTAAATAATGTAAATGCAAATAAACTACTTAGGCGATTATTAATGCAATTTGGTAATTTGTGTACTTTTTATATCTTGTAAAGGATTTATATATAATTTCTCAATAAATCGAGATTACAGATACATTATTATATTTTTTTTATCAATAAATAGGAAATAGAGAGTAGTTTTATTTGTTCAATATAAAAGCAAGCACAGAGAGTAGTCCACACTTATTTTCATTTAAAAAAGTGTTAAAAGCAAAATAAATTGAAAATATTTTATTTGTAATAATTATTATAAACTATTAATTTATTAAAATATAAGTTATATACAATCATAAGATAGTGATATAAAGATAGAATAAGAAACACTGTGCCTTGAAATTAAAATAATAACTGCTTCTCTGGAATATTTAATCAGAATAATTAAGAAAGTTCTTGGAACGCTGTCTTTCGACAATTGCTCTCAGGTAAGAAACGCATCTTATTTCAAAGTCCTCGGGACGCAAAGTCATCGCCACTGCATCCGATCACCATATTAAAAATTACAAAAAATAGAAAACACTAAATAAAGAGTCGGTTTCCATGGTTACGTCATGATCAAATCTTGCTTATGCTTACATGAAGTACGGCGTTTGTAAGCAGCTTTTTGGCTGAGCATATGTCACGTACTTGGCTGCTGAAGTAGAAGAGATGCTTACTTTCGATCAGAGCATAAGTCGCCAACTATTGGCACATTTCTTTTTGCTGCTTCTGAGAAATTTCCTGGAGATCTAATTATAGCAATCCTTCTTGGTTATGTAACATTTTGGCGATATATAAGCTCTTTTGTTATCTCTTTCAACGTATTTCACGTTCTGGGAATAGTTATTGATGTTTTGTTTATTAAGTTTTTGAGAAGGAGAAAAATTGTTCACCCGTTTATGGAATAATACAAAAATTACAACAAGCAATCAACAAATAATCTTATAAGCCTCAACTGAAATTAAAGAGGAATTTATAGAAAAGAGAATATTTTCTTTTGAAAGTTTATTTATCATGAAAGAGAGGAAGTTATTTTTGATGAATATTGTTTTGAGTATTTGTGTGAAGTTAACCTATTGTATATTTAAAGATAATGTTTACTATTTTAAAATGTTGATTAAAAAAATTTTTTTTAACTTAAAAAAATTGAACTTAAGTTATAAATTTTGAAAGTTACAAATTTATTTACTTTTTTAAATTAATAACTAGTACTTTTAAAAATGCTGAAAATAATATTTTAAAGATTTAAGTAAATTTTTTTTATAAATGCAAAATATTTTGCATGATATATTGTATAGTTTATTTTGTGGTAAGAAAATACACACAACTAGAAAAGGTCATAAGGATCGCGTCTTTAACAGCAAAGAAGCTATTTGGTTTTGACCCATCAGCCTCGATCCGGATGTTGGAAATTATATTCATTTGAGTAGTTTTTTAAGCAGTGGATCAAAATAGCCATATTGAAAATTTCAGGCTTATTCTTACACGGGGAAATCTTACAAGAGGGGGATAATGCCTGTATAAAGTGTTGCGATTATCAATTCGATGGAATTCGTCAGTTATAGTGGATCTAGTAGTAGTCATTTTAAGAAATCTCCAATCAATAAACCTTTTGGCAAACTTTGGCTCAAATGTAGGTGTCATAGACCTAGCAGTAGTCAGTCATACCCAGAAATCTCTTATTAATAAACTTCTTGGGAAATCTTAGTTCAAATTTGAGTGTCATGATCTAGTAGTAATCAGTCACACAAAGAAATTACTTATCTGTAGATTGCTTGCAAACTCCTGGCTCAAATGTAAGCATTCATTGAAATAATTACAGTAAGCACCTGAGCGTAGTCAGCATCGATTTATATTGATATTCTGCAACATGGATAAAGTCTGATTTGAGGAATGCTATCTTTAATGAAGAATTTAATTTCTTTCTTTGTATAGTGATGATACGGAATCACATGGCTGGCGGCAAAGAAGTAAACAATTCCAACTTTTATTTATGAGTGGCATGGGATGCCAATTCTCAGTGCAAAAGTTTAAAAAGTGATTTTCTAAGATACATTATTGCTCTTTATTTCGCTGAAAGGTAGTCTTGTCGCTGGCACGCCCGATGATAACGCAATGCAGCCAAATGTACTGTCTAACATATTATTTATTTTAATCACATTTATTAGTAAAAATTTTCCAAATATAGATTTCAGGACTCTTGCAGTCATGTTATACTTTCATGGTCCAGCATTTCACCTGATATTATTCGATCGAGTACCATTTAATATACATGCTGAGGAAACACCTTAAATTGTCTCGAAATACTCCAGAACAAGTTAATATTTTTTTTCACTTTGAGAGTTTTAATTTAATAAACGTCAATAATTATATATATATGTATATGCAGTTTTAATTATATATTATATTATTATAGTTATATTAGTTATGTTATTGCAGTATTAATAATTTTCAATTTGTACATATTTAGTATATATTAGTGTAAGTAGTAGCAAAATTCTAGTGACTCTAATTTATTATGTAAATTTGTTCTTTTTATCTATATTGTGTTTCTATATATATAAAATAACAAATTATGCTAATATAAAGTTCGCTACATTATTTGCAAAACAAATTTATGAGAATAATATTTTTATTCTTATAAAAAATCTTTGCGTAAATTAATTTTATTTTTAGTTTTTTTATTAATTTATCTATTACATTTGTAAAATTATGAAATATATCCAAAATTTTTATATTTTACTGTTAACGAATCTCAAATAGGTGTTTGTGTATTTCTAAGTATATTTAATTCTTATATTAATATTTTTGAATTAATACATATATTTAATTTTTCAAAATAGATAATTTTTATAGTAAAATATGCTAATAATATCCATTTAATATCTCTTCAACTATTTTAGTTGGAAAATTTATGAAAAATTAAAAAAAAATTCTTTTTGAAACCGATAAATTTCAAATGTATTTTATGAAATTACTCTGCTAATGTGTAATGAATTCTACTAAAAATCAAACAATGGTTGTATTTAATATTTTGAATATTTTACGAAAATTTGAATTTCACATCTGAGCATGGTTAAAAACTATTTGAAATTTAGTGATAGGAGAATATTCTAAACATGTAAACACCAGATACACTCCAGGGCTGACCTACATAGTTATGTATGTTAGTTTATTGATAAAGTAAAACAAATAGCACTCTTAAAACGAAAACTCTTCAAGGATGTTCTGAAAGGAGAACAACATACTTTTTTAAATCGTACATAAAAATACACGATCAGTTACTAATACTTATTTCAGTATTGTTTACTAGGAAATTTATGCTTTTATATAGTGATGCATATGCCTTTGATAATGAAAGTTTATCAACTTTCATTATCAAAGGCATATGCATCACTATGCCTAAAAATCAAAGTATCCAAAAGAATTTATATTTTCGCAGGATTACTTTACTTCCAAAACAATTGTACTATCAGCTTTTCAGAGTAGAACCTTAGTATTTATGTAGTTGTTGATAAGGGTTTCTTTTTTGGATAAAAAACATGAGACTGTCAAATATTAATCTTTTCCTCTTTCGAAAGCAATATATACGAATGTATCCCATATGAATTCTATCCATAATTTACGAAGTGTCACATTTCCTGTCCAAATACCCTCAAATACACGCATTCATTAAAGATAAGTACACTATTTTAGATCGTGATGCTGTCATTTATCAATAACTTGCAAAATCTAGTGCCTGTGTAGCGTTAAATTATAGCTGAATAGTGTAAACGAATTCTATGATTTGCTACACTCATGGGAGTTATGGATCGTTATGTGTCGTCTCGTTTTCAGTTATTTATATTTTAAATAAATAAAATAAATTATATATATATATATATATATATATATATATATATATATATATATATATATATATATATATATATATATATATAATTCACTTCTTTTCGGTACAGTGAACAAATTATGAAAAATTGAACTTTTTGTTTCTTATATTAATTTATAGGAAATCTTTTGAAATTATTGTTACACTTAATATATTTAATTTACGTAATGAAGTTGTAAAGTATAAATTAATTTTATTTAAAAAAAAAAACCAAATAATTATTTAGTTTTTTTATAGGAATTCATTAATCTTATTTTTTTATTTAAGAGTGTAATCATAAAATATTGATATTTGTTCTTTTTTATTGGTCTCATACTTTCATTTGTATACAAATATTAGTTACAAAATATATTAATTAGGTTTTAAAAAATATAAAAAGGGCTTTTTTGAAAGCTTTAGAACATTTATTTTATACTTTCTTAAATTGATAGTGATAAAACAATTTGTAAAATAAATGACACAATTTTAGAATTTATAGATACATGAAATTATGATTTTAAAAATTATAATTTTTCACATTAACATTGCATTATTGGATACCTGAATATCATTTAAAACTCATGCTTTAATTTAATAATTTCATTTTTGCGAATCTTGAAAATCTAATAAAATAATACTTTTAAAAAAGTGAAAGCACAGAATCTTGTTTATCTTAATTTTTGATCAGTTATATCAAAATATAATAGTTATATTAATATAAAAAATATTTTGATGCATAATAATAATATATTTATAAAAAATTAGTATTGAGAAAATGATAAAGTATAATTGTTAATTGTGCTACGAGCAAACTCCTGTTATAAAAGATATTCTATTCTATATACATATATATCGAATGCGAAAAATTTATTGACATTTGATAACATCGATCTTCTGCAAGAAGAAAAGAATCAGGTGGCTTTTTACTGCTCTTGCGTCAACCATGTTGGGTATTCTCATGGTTTCACGAGGTTCTTAAAAAAGATTGAGCGGGAATATGCAACAGTGGTGCTCGTGCAATGTCCGGACGATTCTAAAGTATACAAGCACTTATAAGATAAGAATCACAACAATGTGCCCGGGCACTCGCCTGATCGATAGAGAACATCTGGCTTCCTAAAAAATAATTCCTTGTCTGAATATTGTATCAACAAAGACTGTAACCGTAGTAATAAAAAGGAGAAACCTGAAATCAAGACTCTTTTCAGCATTTTGTAAAGGCATGGATGCAGCACATTCAGTGTTAATATTTTATTGCCAGACAAAGTGGTTATCACTTGCATTTTTATCAGGGAGATTTTTGCAGCGTGTTCATGAATTAAATCGTTTTCCTAGAAGAAGAATACAGTAAATCACTATTAACTTTAGGAATATGTAGATGATGAGTTTTCTACTCTAAAAAACAAAGGATTTCACTATGTTCAAAGGATACTCTATTACCCTTTTTAACATCCTATCCTAGTGAAATCTGATTTTCTGCAGTGGCTTCTTTGAAAGCAAACTATAGATCTCAGCTGAATATGGAAAAAAGGACACAGAATTTCTATATCTAATATTAAACCTTCGAAAAACTTTGCTCTGTAATACAAACCCTAAGAAGTCGCTAATAATTAATAAGTTAATTATCAATTAATTATTATTAAATATAATGTCAATTAATCATTTTTTTAAATAATATATACTTTTTCTTGGAATTACTTTCATTTCTCTTTTAGCGAGCTAACAGTTTGAGAATCGGTGTATAAAAGAATAACTTTTAACAAAAGGTAAATAAAAAAGTTTTAATATCTAGCATTTATTAATTGTTTAGCTAAAAATTGATAGTAAATTATGCTTTTTATTTCATTTAAAAACAATATTAGTAAAAAATTGCTTGTTGAATTTACAGTTAATTTCATTCATTTATAATTACACATTAATAACTACATTTTTAATAATAATAATGTATAATTTCTAACTTAAAATTAATTTTTAATCCACTACAGCTTTTCAATTTAAAATTATTGACATAGTGTAAAACGCTCTAACTACACAAAAACAAGTTTAAAAATGCTCGAAATATTGTATTTGACTTTTAGGTATAAAAATGGTGTCTGTCTTCTCATATTAGTTTTGATATGAATGTGATAATTTAGAATTTGCATATATTATTCCGTAGTTTTAGGTTTAAATGCGTAGACAATGATGTATGTTTCCATTCATCACTATTGAGTTGTATCATTCACCATTTCAAAATATTATGCTTGTATATTGCACATTTAAATATCAAGTGCAAACTACTATTTCCTTATTATAGTTTACTGTATTTTATACAATAACTCCAAGATTAATAATTTAATTTTTTATGAAAGTATGAACACCGAATTTTAAATTCTCGTTTATTATTTGCCTGTAAGAAACATTGTTCTCAAATAAAGTCCTAAATGCAAAACTGTGTTTGGTTTCTCTTTAGTAATTGATGAAACAAAATGGATATAAGAATATCTTTTTTGAAATCAACTGTTAAAGTAAAAAAAATATAAGGAAAATTTATACAAGAAGAATTTAAATAGAGGGCGAACAATTTATGAAAGAAAAAAAAATTAATACTACCAAAGTCACAGACAATAACTCTATACATCTTTGATAAAAATAAAATTTCCGAACTTTTTATAATAAAAAACGTTTTTTCCACATGTCAACGATAGAATGTAATCCTTTTGAACTGTTATCACGGATATTTTAAAACGAAAGCATTAGAATGCGACTCACTACGGGTAAACTGAATCCTTTCGCTCCACTGTTTAATTACTTCCGTTTTTAATAAATCAGGAGCTGAAAACCTATGCATCAAGTTACCGAGTCCTTAAGCGAGCCTAATTCTTCAGCATTAGTATTCGGGTAAACGCTTTATCACTTTCTAAATTTATCTGAGCAATTTGTCACTTTTTCTGTCATCCCCAAGCATTAATAGGGATAAATATCTAAGAGCTATTTTTAGGGAGTGCTTGCAAGTAAAAATAGATAAATAAAATATCACTTTTTTATACAATGCTAATTATTGCATGATTTATATTTATAAAATGTCCAGATTAAATTAATATAAACAGACAAAGTAAAAATATGAAGCTTATAATGGAACAGATGTTTATTTAATATTATTAAAAATTATTTTATTTAGAAGACCAACTCAGTAAGTTACTGTTACAAAAAGGGTTTTGAATTGTTTTTAAAAATGTACGAGGAGATATACACATTCAGCTTGAATTTAGTTTTTATAAAAAAAAAAGAAAAATTTGGTGTTTTAAAGTGAGAAATATTAAATTTCTATTTCGCTTTTCTTCTTTCTTTAGATATCTTATTTTCAGCATTTCTTCCTTTGTTCTGAAAAAAATTGAGAATTTCTCGCGTTTGTCATGAAAATATAATATTTATCATGGATACCTAAAAAAGATAATAGAAAAATACATAAACATTCTTAGAATATATGTATGTATAAGTTTTAATGAAGAACGTAAAAATTGCTTCTGTAAGAAAGTGAGATCCTATATTTCTTTTCTTTCTTCAAAGAAAATTATTTATAAGAATAAATAACATTCAACTAATGTGTTTTTAGATGATAATGAGAACAAACACTTAGAATACAAATAAATTTCAAGAATAATTTCAAAAGGGAATACTTTTGATATAATTTTTCTAATAATAATTTATTTTCTCTCACTTCCTCTTTCTCTCTTATGTATATACAACTTCTTGTTGCACGTTATTTGTTTGCAGTTCTTTTCTTCGCACTTATATGTATTTAAAATTTCCATAAAAATATTTGCCAAAAAAAAAAACTTGCTTTAATTTAAAGTTAAAAAAAAGTTCTTTCAATTATTCTACTTAATTATTCTTTTTTAATTTTAAATTAAAGCAAAACCAAATTATGAAAATTTTAAATTAATATAAGGACTATGTAAATAAATTTAAGTAAGAGAAAATATGTGTGTCTTTTCACATGTCTTTTTCCTTTGAGTTTTGTAGCATTTTCCATGTGGAATCCAAAAGAAAGTAAGTAATCATTTTTCCTTTCAAGCCAATGTTTATTTGAGGACATTACAATTAAACAAATTGCATATTTTATGACAGTCATTCAAGATGTAGACTGAGGAAAAGAAATATATTGAGAAAAAGAGATAGAATATATCAAGAGTTTGCATCGCATTTTTACATCTTTTTAGATTTCTTGGCTTTAGACTTCAGTATCGTTCTATTCTCATTTAAAACAATACTTTAAAATAGCTGAGCTGTTAGAAAGATTGTTTCATAAATATTTCTTAAATAGAAATGTAGTAAACACATATTTAACGGAAAGTTCAATATAAATGTAAAGAATTAATTTAATTTACTTCAAGTCATGCACGATATATTAAATTGCCAAAAATAAAAGCAATTTAATTATGAAGTAAATATATCTTTTTTTTAAAGATACATCAATATGTCTATTCAATTTTACAATTTTCATTAGAACTAATGATATATCAACTTCTTTAGTTAGTTTATTACATATAAAAAAGTATGTTTTCAGCAATTTCAGACTTAAGGGCTTTCAAAAAATTTATTTACATGAATGCAATTATTCGATGCAATTTTGGATTCAGAAATTAAATTTGTTTTGACAAAGATAACAGCAAACTTATTTCAACAATAAAGGTAGCAGAAGAACTCATCAATCATTTGGGAGTAGCAGATGATATTTCTTACATCGAAACATTAAGGGTAGTCCGAATAAGTAAAATGTAAGCTATTGATTCTAAAAAAAATGCGAACACTCAACTTATAAAACATGAAAGGAAAAGAGAATAATGATAATTTCATGTAAGTGAAAGAATAATCGAAAAAAATGATATAAATGTTGGAAGATAAAGAACACTGTAATTAATATATGCTATATATATATATATATATATATATATATATATATATATATATATATATATAATTAATATAATTACAGAATATTATTAAGTTACTAATTAACAGTATTTCAGTATACTGTTAAGTTACTATTTAATAATATATCAGCATACTGTTAAATTAATACAATCTGTTAAGTTTAATTTAGAAATTCGAAATAAATACATTATTTTTATAAGCAGCTCACATTCTTTTGAAACAAAAGATTGCCCTTAAATGCTGTTACGATAATTTCAAACCACACTGTAACTTCTTGCTGTAATGTTCTAACGAGTATATTATTTATTTCTACTTTGCGATTCAATTATATATTCAAAATCAACAATAAACTGCAATAACAATATGATAATAAAACCTCTATAACGCAAACGCCAATAATAACCAATAATAACTTTAGGAAGAACAATAAAATATGTTAATAAAAAATGAATAACCCATTTCGGAAGAACAGTAAAAATACATGAAGAAGCGTTATTACTTTACGCAGCCATATTTATTATTACTTTACACAGAAAGGAAAGAAAAACTCGGCTTATAATTAAATAAAGTCACTTCATCCTTTTACTCAGATGAGGATTTACTCAGAATAAACCGAGTTAGGATAGCAAAATTTGTTAATTTTCAGAAAAATAAACAAATAAATGCCGTGTTTTGTTCCTACTCTAATATTCCATAATTTGTTTGAGAAACAGGTTTGGTTTATAATGCTAAAATTAGAAAATGTATTTACTGATAATCTCACACTGTACAATCAAAATTTAAACTTTTATAGCACATAATAATTAATTAAATCGAATGAAAATTGTAAATCATTGATTTTAACATTTCACACAAGTAATAAATTCCCATATAATAACAATGTTGACAAAATTTAATATAGGTTAAAACCATGTTTAAAATTTTAAAATGTATTCAATATGACATGTTAAAAAATGTAATGATTTAATATGTAAATAAATAATGGGTCTTTATATTATTCATTAATTTCTTAACAAAATTATACGAAAAAAAATTGAAAAACGTATACGTGGAATTTGTTTATTCGAAATGCAATGAAAATGAATATTTTTAAAGTTTAATAGTAAAGATTTGGATTAAATAGGTATACATATAAAAGAATAAATTATGTATATGTGTATAGATAAAAAAATATATTGTACAATACTTAGTTAAGTATTTATATAAGGAGTTAAGCAGGGCATAGTTTCGAAGTAGCAAGAATGGACAAATAAAATGGAAACCAACTCCTGAGATTAGCAAATGTTTTGAATATTTTACTTTTCAGTATTTTGGTTCTGAAAAATTCTTAGCTCAGTTCAAAAACTTAATTTTTCCTTTGTATGCGATTTTTGAAAATGATGATGAAAAATCTCTAAATTTATAAACTTTTTTTAAACTACTTCTTCTATTTCTCTTAATCTTTTCTTTTAAAATTCAGAGCAACATACTTTACTCAAGGATTTGTTTTCGATTATTACGAAAGTAGAATTTTCAAAACTCCTTTCATACCGCATTTTTATGTTACAAGTGGAACCAAAGTACAAGATTTCACCTCCTCAAATGCTAAAATGTTTTTTTGAATAAAACCAGTTTTAAACCATTCAAAAGTATAACATTCTCTCTTAAAACACTTGTAAGTTTTAAAACGAAAGAATTTTCAAAATTTCTACTGTTAGTTTTTGGGATCATAAAGAGAATGTTTTGGTCTAAAGTCAGCTTTAGGCCATCAAAAATCTAAACTTTGGAAAGATGTTTTCGTATTACACTCCCGATCTAAAAGATGAGCTTGTGTGAAAAATTTCATGTCTGTAAGTCTTTTTTGATAAAAAGGTAAGTCATCAATATATCAGTTAATTCCGCATTTGTGTTTGGTAAGATCAAATACCAGAAAATTAAAAAAAAACGTATTTATTTCACTTGTCTCATAAAAATATTAACTATAACAATATTTTTAACATAATCATGCTGTGAACATAAAAAACTCCTCTTATTTTAATTTGACCACAGGATCTAAATCTTCTGTTTTTGGTAAATCTTTAATGAGAAAAATATGCACTAAATTTTTTGTGAAAGAAATGTTTCACTTCAGTTGTTAACTTTTTGGTTTATTTCCTTTATATATGTGAATATTTTAGTAAATGCTACAAATAAGTAATATTCTGATAATATGTCAGAATTATTTTCTTTTTCATTTTGTTCTTGTTACTTCTTTATCTATTTCATTTCAAAATCAATTTTCCACAAATCTCGTTGGTCATGCTTTTGCGATACATTTTTATGTGCATTTTGACACAAGTTGTAATTTAAAAAGTGATCAATGGATTTATCAGAGTATGTATATTACACTGAATATTTAATGCTTACAATTATCATTTGTGAATTTTTAACACTATGTTAAGCGATTTAAAAATAATGTTAAATTAGGCTAAATATAATTTCAGGGAAACTGAAATTAATCGAAAAATCCTTTCCCAACTATTGCTATGTATGCATGAAATAAGTAAGCGCTCGAATTTATAGGTCAGAGATCTTTTTCATTTTACAGCCATTCGTCCTGTACTTGTGCCAGTGTCCTGGTATATTTTATGGAAAAGATTGCAATGTATAGCTATAGGATTAGAAATACTTATAGATTTGACCTCCTATTTGAAATGGGAATCATATGTTTAATACGTAAATGGTTTTTAGTTATTTAAGAAAAAAGGAATGTTTCCTAATGACGTGTTTTATGATGACTCTTGTATTAGTTAACCATTATGGTTACTGTAGTAACCATACACCATTAACGATATTAACCATACAGTAACAAAAATAAAACGTTGCTTACTGGGAAACAATGTTTTATTTTTGTTACTGTATGATTTGGAGTTCGGTTTTTAAAGGGTAATTAGTACTAATTAAAACTAATATAATTAGTTAGAAACATTAATTATTCTTTATTGTCCCTTGAGAAACGGGCTTAAGGTTATTAGTGAGAATCAAAGGTTGATATTGGTAATCATTAAATGGCAAATAAATATTGAAAATAAAATGCGTAAAAATGTTTACAATCAAGAAATAATTTAAGAAAATAAGGCTTCCAAGCAAACAATGCATAAAAATACATTTTGCATAGTCTATGTTCATTATTAAGCACCGTGTTTTTTATTTGCCCAATTTCTTGAAGTCAGGTTTATAATGACAAAGGAAACCCCCCGCGACAGATATTGCGAAACCTAAGTGAGAAACGCATCTTTTGCGCCATTTGTTGTGAAATGGATTTTAAGTTTGAAAATATAAAAAATTACAATTTGATGAAAGGAAAATTTCTTTTAAATTGGTTAAAACTAATTATTCCGAGTTTTGGGTAAAGATTCACCCATTTCCATTATTACAATATAAAAAATGACTCGTCTTTCACCGTAGTCGTAAAAATTATTTCAATTAAAAATATTTGCCAATAATTTGAAAGACAAACATAAAATAACAAAATAGAAAACTCTTTGACTGCAGCAGCAGCATTCCCTGTAATTTTATATCTGGTTAATTAGCTTTGTAAACTAATATCTAATATATTATATACTTATTTATAATTCAGATTTTACCATGAAAAACATGTTCCAATATTACGGGTAGTACTTTTTCAGGGAGAAAAAATAATTTGCAGATCTACTTTATTCATTTTTCTATATACCAAAATAAGCAAAAATCAAAAGAATTAAAAAAATTTCTTTTTGACAGAAGTTTTGACTTAAACTTGTGAACTTCGAAAGAAGTTTTACAATTTTACAAATAAAAGTGTGCACATTGCAGAACATATATTGAAATCTAATCTAGTTATGAGTTAAAAAATAAAAATGAAATTGTAGCAATGAAGAACGATTCAGAATATACTATAATTTCTTACTAAAAAAGCAAACACACAAAGAATAAACATGAATCACTTTTGTCTAAAGCCTTAGTTTAAACCGGGAAGCATGAAATTTTATAATTAATTTTACTATTATACACTTAAAAATATATAAATTACAAATTCATTTAATTAAAATCATACTAAATTACTATTATGAATCATGAAATCTAGCTTTGAATCTATAATAACTGAAAAGAAATTGAAAGTTCTTAGATAGCTTGAAAACTTTGTTGTACTTATATTCATATACAGTACATTTTGTCATAATTCATAACTTAACAAAACGCTTAAAATAATCAAAGTCTGAAGTGAAAGTTTACAAAAGAAACTAATAAAATAAATTTACTTTTGAAATTGTTTTTATCAATTTCATAAAATTGTACTAAAATTATATGGATTTTATTAATTGTTGATTTTTTTTTTTGCGAAATTTATCATTAAATAGCTATTTTGGAATACTGCTACGTGATAATGGCACAATTCAAAACAATAAAAAGTATTTTAGATATACTGACACATTTTAAAGTTCAATTATTTTAAAATATTTCACAAAAAATTGAAAAGATGAAAGGGTGGTATAAAAATTTAAAATAAAGTGGAAGTGTTTGGTTATTTTATTGATTTTACAAAAATATAGAATCCAATTCTTGTGTAGTTTCTTAATCTTTTATAGGAGACATTACCATGGATTATTGTATTTATGATGTTTACATGAAAATGAATGATCCATGATACAAAATGTTTCCTGCCATATGTTAGATGGTTTTATTTTATGAGGTTAACGATGACTGAATAAATTCAACATTTCATTTTCTTTCGGGACAGTAAGTTCTTATCTGTCATTTGCTTTTCAGAATTTTATTTCTAATATGAAAGTAAATATAAACTACAAATTAAGAGAAGAAATGGATTGAATTCATTTGTTAGGTTTTGAAGCATAAATGAAATAACACACGTTTTTAAAAGTTGTTGGGAAATTAGGAAGTGATTTATTAAAAGAAAATGAATATAAAAATGAAAATACCTGGCTCAGCAAAAAGATTTCCTCGTAATGAAAAAAAATGTGGCTAAACACAGAAATATATTCGGATGATAGATCTTGGATCATGAATAAAATAAGGAAAACAAAATATATAATTAAAATAAAAGACAATACTTTGATGAAAAAAATTGTCATTGACGGCAGATGTTATTTTTATTAAAAACAGAAAATATTTTTCCAGAGGGGGGGGGGTTAATGATTGTTACTAATTCCGGTTTGAAGATGTGTAATTAAGCTAACCAGAAGGCAGAAAATGACCGCATTGGTTTTATTTTCAAAATATATTAAAGGTTGAAAAACAAATGCGTATTATTACAATCATTTAGTACATAATGCAACTAATTTATATTGTATTGAATACAATTAATTTACATTGTATTGAGTAGTAAATATATGCTGTAAATTTATTTATTACCAGATACAATTGTGCGTTAAATTATGTTATAAAAAAATAAAATTGCAAATCAACTGAGGACTGTGTTATTTCTTTTAAAATAGATACATATTTGTTTAAATATTTCAAAAACACTAACATTTTAGTTTGCTCTTAAGTTCAAAAAGACTATTAATAATTAGTATAATTATTAATAACACAAACATACATGCATTACAGATAGCCGTAGGGGCGTAGTAAGTTAAAGCAATGTTATCTTCACTATATGAAGGTAGTGGGAGTTCAAATCTCGACTTAACCCAAGATTCATTGAGCTCACTACAGATGGCTCGGGCACGTTAAGCAGATCACGGTCACAATATCTGCTGAATGAAATGATAGTTTTAGGGTTGGCCTAAGTAAGTATCAGGGGGCTCTTGTGACGGAGATTCTAACCCAGTAACTTGCACACCTAACTGTTGGAGTCCAAATTTCAGTGTTGTGCAGGGAGGCATGTCGGTGAGCAGATATTACACATATACACACAGATATATATGTATATATATATAATGTAACTCTTATATAATTTCTCAATCTTTTAGGAAACATTATTATTGTATTTTAGCATTTATGATATTTGTATGAGAAGGAATTATCCATGATATCTAAATGTTTTCTGTCATTTGTTAGACTTGTTTACTTTATGAGATAATTAATGACTGAATAAATTGAATATTTCATTTTTTTCGGGACTTTCATTTTTTTCGGGATTCTTATCTCTACGAGCTTTTCAGAATTTTATTCCCAATATGAAAGTAAATATAAAGACAAATTAATAGAAGAAATGGATTATAAATTCATTTGTTAAGTTTTGAACCATAAATGAAATAACCACCCGTTTGTTTAAGCTGTCTGAAATTTGGAGTTAATGTAGAAAATTCAGTTCCAGTAGTTTGCCTGCGGTTAAATACTGCAATGTATGTTTCAAAAACTTTAGGGATAAAGTAAATACGAGGGTAAGTTGAAAAATAAGTTTCCCCTGTCGACTGTGGTCAGAGTTGTGTATGAAAGTCAAAAAATAGAATGAGACATTAAAGATATGACATACCTTTATTTTTCCACATAGGTACCAAGTGCATTGAGGCATTTGTATGGCTTAATAAGCTTCAAAAAGCCCCCCAGGAAAAAATCAGGGCTTTGCATATGGAATAAGCGTCGAACGGCTTGTTTCACTTCAGTATTGCTTCCAAAGCGCCTTCCCCCGAGATTTTTCTTCAAAGTTGGAAACAGATGGAAGTCGCTTGGTGCGAGATCAGGTCTGTATGGCGGATGGTGCAGGCACTCCCGACCAAGAGTTGTAATATGGATTTGCGTTGCCATCGCCGAATGTAGTCTGGTATTGTCATTTAACAGCAGAACGCCAGATGTGAGAAGGCCAGGCCGCTTTTCTGAATCACCTTTTTCAGTTTCGACAGGGTATCACAGTAGCGAGTAGCATTGATGGTTCCAACCTCCAAAAAGTCCAGCAACAAAACTCCTTGGGCGTCCCATAAAACTGTGAGGAGCACTTTACCTGCAGAGGGAGTTGTCTTGAACTTCTTTCGGACAGGTAATGACGGATGTTTCCACTCCATAGATGCGGCCTTCGATTCTGGCGTGAAATGGTGGACCCATGTTTCATCCCCCCCCACAATCCGAAACAGAAAGTCATTCCCATCTTCATGGTATCGTATGAGATGTTCCAGACTGATCTCCATGCGTTGTTCCTTGTGTGTCGAGATCAATTGTCGGGGCAACCATCGTGCTGACACTTTTCTGTATCGCAGAATGTCGTGGATGAGGTTTTGAGCTCGCTCATGTGTGATTTCAATTTCTTCCGCTACATCATCGATGGTGATACGCCGATTCGCTCTAATCATGTCATCCAACTTCCTGACATTTGCATCTGTAGTGGCCGTGCGTATCCATCAAGCTCTCGGTATGTCCTCCACTTGCTGACGTCCATCACTGAATTTGCGACACCATCTTCGCACCATTTGCTTCGACATCACACCTGGCTCATAGACTTCCACGAGGTGGTTATGAATTTCTGTTCCTCATACTCCACGTGCCCATTCATAGAGGATAACCGCTCTCATTTCCTCCTTTGACCACGAATTCAAAACGCACCTTCTCTCCATATTTACCGGGGCTCAAATGAGAAGCTGGTCTCCACTTTGCGCAGGCACTGCAACAGCGCCATTTGCTTGATTTGCAGCGACCTCTATCCAATGGTGTATCGGTGACTTGCGCGTTTTCCTGCTGTGTCGCTTTTGCCCATAGCCGTTCAACGCTTCTTCCATATGCAAAGCTATGAATTTTTCTTGGAGGACTTTTTGAAGCTTATTAAGCGATATGACAAATGTCTCAACGTACTCGTACGAGAATAATAAAATAAAGGTATATCATATCTTTAATGTCTCATTCTATTTTTTAACTTTCATACACAACTCTGACCACAGTCGACAGGGGAAACTTTTTTTTCAATTTACTCTCGTATATAAGCATTTTAAATAAGCTGCTGAATTGCTTCCTTAATTAAAAGGAATGTAAACATTAGCATCAATCGTAGTCCTACTTCTTAAGAAAATTGACTTTAACTGATTTTATTTTAGACTGAAAAATAATTACAGATATGAAAAAGTAATCTTAAGGAAACAATCAAATTTAGTTTCTGAAAATCCTTAACAAATAAAAAATTCTGAATTCCAGATCTTTTCGATTCTTTCTCTACTTGCGAAAACAACATCAACTTAGGTTGATTATCCTCCTAATATAGGTTGTTTATCCCTCTAATATATTCGGAAGAGATCAATCCTCCTTAAACTTTCCAAATGTGGTTTGAGAATTTTCCAGCTGTCTGAAGTCTGCTGCTCTTCTTCTATTACATCTCTTCCATTTCTGCAATATCTTCGTCAGTTATTTTATGAATTTCGTCGTTTACTAATTCTTCTGCAATATTTACTGTATTGTTATTCTCACAGCTTTGCACCTTTCCCAGCAATGAAACAAGTTTAACTTCCTTTTGACTTTCCATTTTCCTTTTACACACTAATTCAAGTTGAAATATTTACCTCCAAAATTCAAAAGAATTTACCAAGGCCTTAAAATAATTTGTTTGGGATCTTTTTTCATAAGTGCGTGTGTTTCCCCGACATTTTATCTGACATAAAACGTCTTTGGTGTAGCTATGTTGATTTTATTATTATTAATCTCTAACATGAATATTTTTATAATTTTTTTTTCATTGTTCAATTACTTCATCTTCAAATATTAAAACTTTCTGGTCCATAGGCTGATAAACTAGTGTTATATTAAATCATAAATTATATATTTGATGGCCTCACCTGAAAGTTCATCAGTTGCAGAATGTGCATTGTCAGGAGTTAACGGATATTTTCGTGGCAAATTATTGGAAAATTCCTGATAACACATTTAAGAAACAGATTTAAATTTTTTTCAATTCAACTATGTATTTATGTATGAAATACACGAGTTGTATTCCAGAATGTTTTTGTTTTTAAGAGCTTTAGAATTTTAAATTTTCCTACTAACTTCAATCTAAGTAAGTTTGTGATTTTCATTTGCATTGCTGAAAATAAAAATGGAGACTCGTTTCTTGCTTTTCTTGTATTCTGGTATAATGTTTTTTATTAGAATTGTTTTTGCAGAGAGCATCTTATAATTTAAACCTGTCTCATAGCAGTTTGTAGTTGCTTCTCAAAATGTCCCGCTTTTTCTCGATAAACTTGAAAAGACGGCTTTCGAACACAGGTATAATTTCTTTATGAGAAAAATATAATACTTTTCCAATTAAGCTAATCTGGTGAATGAAAATTTGTTTCTTTCAGTGATTTAACCATCTATCACAGGCTGAGAACTTTGAAAATGTTTTTGACTTTTTGTTTAAATTCCAAAGTTTTTTCGAGCAATATTCAAACAGTGAAGGGTGCACCTTTTCCTCTTAACAATTCATGCCCCAAAACTAAAACTTCCACAAGTTTACCGTTCAGCAAGGATTTTAATATTTTTATTCCACTAACTTGCGACACAGTAATTTTCAATTTCTGTTTGATTTTGTTTCCAGACCCCCACTATATTTTTTGCAACACCAGACTTCTTTTATGTTTGTTACTATTACACCTAAAATGTAATCGTTGTACAGAATATATTTTTTCCTCCATAGTTGCAATTATTGTTTGCTTACTATCCAATTTGAAATTTTCATTGTGGCACATTTAAAAACATTGAACATATCCGATGAAGATTTTACGAATAACGTATGTCCTGAGCAGCTATAATTAGGAGCTACAATTGTGGGTCATAATACCATGAAGAATAAATGAACAATGAGCGAAATTCAAAATATATTTGCTGTATCTCATCCCCTTGTACAGTAGAGTGAGCTTATTTACTCAGAAGAATTCCATTACTGTTAGGGAATCTTGAACCTGGTCCTGCCTGGTGAGTTACAGATAAGATAAAATGTAGCCAAGGGAGGACTGTGCAGAAGAAGACTTAGAAAAAATTAAAATATTTAAATTATATATAAAGGGATATATTGTATGCGTAATCCTAACTAAAATTTATTGGAAGAGAAATAAACAAAGTTTCAAATAGCGTAAAGTATAATTATTTAAAATGTGTGTGTGTGTGTGTGTGTGTGGTATCCTTTCAAGCCAAAGATTCAAGGAAGGAATTATGTTCAAAAACATTTTCTTATGTTACTAGTGTGATGAAATTATATAACTAATTGCTTAAGAATTGAAGATTGTGTATTTTATTGCTCAAAATGTTGTTAAATAGCACATGCATAGTTAATGTTTTGTTTTTACTGTTCAATCCTGGATAAATTCAATTCTCACATCAGGCACGGACATTTTTATTAAGCTCATTTTAAACTGTCCATCCAGTTGTCTGCTCTTGTGTAAAAAATATAGTACAGATCGACAAAGAAATGAAAGTCGAAAGTATATCACTTATCTGTGTGTGGTAAATATTTAATATATTGTAGGCTGCGGTTCTGTTTTATACAGAATGGAATCTGAAAAACCTCCATCACGCTTCTGAAGAGCATGAAAGGAGCAAACAATGTAAAATCCATTTTCTTTTTGTTTAGTGATGACTGTTTCGAAACTAATCTTAACGAAACTAATCTTAAATACACTATATAAAACATTCAATCTATTGAAAAATATAAAATAAATCATACGCATAAAATTATAATTCTATGATAAAAAAACAAACTCTACTATGATTACTAAAAATAATTTGCGAACTTGATGAAATAGGTATTTTTAAATAAGTATAAGATACTCATAAGTTACCAAATATGATGCTCAAAATAAAATAAGTAATTTATAAATGCATAAGAAAGTTTATTTTTGGAGTTTCATCAAACATCAAAAAATTCATTTTTGATGTTTGGTGAAAAATAAAATGAAAGTATTATTTTCTTTTTATGAGCACTTGAATCACACTCGTCCATTGGTTCGTGATAAGTATTTGCTAAAGCGTTTTAGGTTGTCCAGAATTATTAGGCAGTTATTGTTTTCCGATGAGTAAACTCTAAGAGTTTTAGGCATGCATTGATACAGATTAAAGAAATGTCGATATGATATTCAATGCCATACTTTGAAAAAATTCTGAATAATTATATTGAATAAAATTACATATTTCAAGTCCTACGAAAACATGCTATCAATTATCAGCGTGAAATTAAAATGGATAGTTGAAAATTTATACTTAATTTATATTTATTACTAATTAAAGTGATTTTAAACCACTTTAGTTAAAATTTAACGAACGTTTTAGGAATTTTCAATGGTTTTAAATTTAAAAATATTTTAGTTACTAAAAACACAATGAGACAGACTTTGAGGAATATGTGTGTACTTTGTGTGCTCATAAATGCTTATTAGTATTATACAAAACTATATATTTTGCTTATGACAATGACCTTTAATAGATGAATAGTAACCATCAAATCTTACACACTGTTAATCAATTATAGACATGTATTTAGACTTTATAAAGGCACATAACTGAGTTCAGTTTATAATAACACCAAATTGCTTACATTATCGTGTAATTAATAGGAATATGCAAATAAAACAAACAAAGAAATTTTTTCTCAGATATATATGAGATTGAAAATTGTTTCATAAATTCATTTATTAAGTCCAGAAAAATTGTAAATATTTGTATTTACTTAAAACATTAAATACAATAAGTCCTTTTATATATTTTGTATAGGAACTATTTGTGTTTAATTTGTAAAATAATGTTCAGATTTTCTAATATTCTTGATATTTCAAGTGGTTAAGCCAATTTTATCTGAATATTTTAAATAAATCTTGTTAACAGCTTTATTTTAAGAATCAAAATTTCACTGTAATAATAAATATGTTTTAGTACGTGAATTGTAGTAATACATCAACAAATAATTAGATGTTTATAAATTTAAAAATGAATATAATTTTATAAGCAACACAGCTTGAGGCATCAAACTATGTATTTTGTTTTTTATTTGATAATAATCTGATTTTTGATCTTTTCGACGAACATTAAAAATATATCAATTAGCTAACATTTTTAATGTGAAATCATTCTTTTACTAGGTCAAACAAGTTTTATTGTGCATTGTTTTTAAAATTAGCTAAATTAAACTCTAATAGATTATTTATATTAAACTCAAAAGATTTTAGTACACAGTAAAATAAATTAAAAAGTCTGTATATAACACAGAAGTTTAAAATGAAGAATTTCAGAAGTTATTTTTTTGGTAGATGCAATTTCAAAATAGCTTTGTAAGTACATTTCTTTCATGAATTGTAATACGAAAGAATTAACGTAAACAATTATAAATACGAATGGGAAATATTAATAAGAATATTATGTTCACTCTGAAACACGTGTTTTGGTTTACAAATATTTTTAGTTGTATTGAAAGAAAATTACAAAGATTAATTATATGTTTATTGAATAGTTTGTTATTTCAAACATATAATACCGCATTTCTAAGCAAACTCAAATTAGCTTTCAAATGTTGCATGTTTTCTAGAAACACTTTTTTAGCTGACGTTGTTTATTTAATTTTTTTTTTCTGAGTTTTATCTCATTTGGTAACTATAAAAAAAAAACTCATATTTTAATTATCAAAAAATGTTTTTACTCTAAAAAGCTGCTTTTTTTAAAATTATTTTTCAAAATTTTATCTATTTAATTAGATTTAGCATGAAAATTAAATGAGAAATAATACAATCATTTTGTTGAATAGGAATTTAAGGAAAACCAATCATGTAACTGGTAATCAATATCTGAATTTTTTATCTTCAATTTAAAGTAATAATATTTTTTTCTATTTGTAGTCTTGGTATAAGCTATAGAAATAACATTAAGGGGGCGTGTTAAAATGAAAAAAAATCACAAAAACTATAATGTGTGCTAAAAAAGAATTTGATGAGATTATGAGGACTTTCATAATCTTTAAGATTTCGAGGGTTTTTTATTATGGTATGTTTTGTAAGTACACAATGATTTCTAATTTCTGTATCTTATTATAAGGATTACATTGTCTTTATGATAAGAATCAATCGTTAATGTAGTTTCAGCTATGTGTAATGACAGTCATTAAATAAAATAATTGGAAAACTAATAATCATTAGATGATATATTGAAATAATTAGTGATATAAAAGGATATAAAGCAAAAGAGGATTAAGTGAAGTTAAAAAAGCTTATGACCTAGGTCACTATAAAAAAACACCATTAAAATAAACTGTTATAATTGAAGAATGAGCTTGGGAGAGCAGATAAAGATGTTCTAGTCATGATAAAAACGGCTTTAAGTGACACCTGAAAAAAATCTTAACCTTTTAATAATTCATTATATGTACTAGTATAAATATAATACAGAAAGTTAATCATAAAAATGTAAATGGCTCATTTGAAAGAAAATGATCTTAATGTAAGTACTTTTACATTTATTTTTATTTGAAATTTCTGGATAAAAAGTGAATTTCAGAAGAAATTTATTTTTTGCTTTGTTAACGGAAAAAATAAATTTTTATTTGATTATTAAATTGCCACCCAGAAAAATTAATTGTTTTTATTTCTTAAAAAATTGTTTTTCTATACATTCAAACCATTTTTTCAAAATTTTTGAGTTTGTTTATTTTAATAATTATTAAAGTTTAGAGTAAATGTTTTTTCTATATGCGTTATAAGAAAAAGTTTCTGTTTGTTTTATTGAAATCAATAAACACTTTCAGCAATTCATATTTAGCATAACATATTTAATTAGAGTAAAAGTAATATTAATTTTTAAAAATGTCTATTAATATAAGATGTACTTTTATGAATAAGTGCTCAGGTAAATTATCTCAAATTTAATATAGAAGTGGAATACGGAATTTTTTTCTCTAGTTTTCACTAAATTAATATAAAAAATATAAAACTGACCTATATCTGCTAAAGTTGAATTTCTTCTTTTCTCCCAGGATACTTGCACCATTTTCCTTAAGGCCTCCTGTGCTCCTCCATTCAGCTGCAGAGACTGTTTCCTGCCCTGAAAAAGAGGAGGCAAATCTGTCAAAACTTGGCGAAAATCAACTCACTGTCTCTTCTTAATGGAAAATCAATGTGACCACGTGTGTCAGTTGGTTTCCAATTTCTCCGATGAAGGTAATTAATTTACAGAAACAATGACATCACCAATGGAAAAATAAATGAACATGAAGACTTATCAGGAACATTTGTGAAATTCTATTTGAAAAATAAAAGATTGAAGTTAATTTTGGCTTCACAGAAAAATTCGGGGATAAGTATTGCACTGATTATCAGAAAACTGGAAGTTTTTTTCATTTGAGAGAATTTAATATGTTTAGACGTGCGAATACCGCAATAAAAGAAATCAATGCATTTCTAAGTACAAAATATGAACTGAATTGTCACTTACAAAAGAAAAAGAAAGACTTAATAAAAATATTTCTTCCTAGTATAAATTTTGGAAAAAAAATGTTTTATTTTTGGTTACAGACAAAATAATGATGCAGCAATGAATGTAAGACAATTTTACGGCAAGAAACTTTTAAATTTTAACCCATTGTTCAAATTCTTGATTTTGATAAACAAGGTGTTGTTTTCATAACCTTGTTCCCATTTTTCTAATGTACATATGTAAAGACATTAAAATGATATTTTTGAGAATATTATGTCAGCAATGCTTTGTTTTCCTTAATATTTATTCTGGAGTTAATTAACTGTAATTTACTGGTCCTCACGTCAATTATAGTTACTTTCACGTGATATTTGTATGAAAATAATCGTTTGTCTGTTTTGTGTGCGAATAGGGTTAGAATATATTAAAAATATTTTTATATTTTTAACATATATTTAACAATTAATATCTCATTTTTAATATTTTCTAAAGTGTTAAAAATTTTTATTATAATTATTATGATTTTTAAAGTTATTAATATTATGTAATTATACTAATTTTTATGATAAGATTCGCGCGCGCGACGAATAATTTCGAGTGAAATGTTGTTTTTATGGTAGTTTTTCAATATCCTTGAGACACAAATTTTTAAAATTTCTTATCTGTGTATAAATTAAAAAGACTTTGCATCCTATGAATTATGCCAGCTTTCTGTTGAATCTGCACAAAATTTGTTACTGTAGAAAATGTGACTCTAAATATAAAATATATCGCTGTTTTCAGATTATTATCATGATAATACGTTATTGCTTTTGATACAAGTTTTCTCATGTACTTTTTCGACAAGTTGCATATTTTTTATTGTTTCGATCAATCCTTTTTGAAATAACTTCTGAATACAATGCTTGTATACAAAGGTAGATAAAATACTGTGCAGTAAAATCTCAAATAAAAAAAGCATCCGGATGGTGTAAAACAACTATATTTCGAAATTGAACTCATTTTTTCTTCGACGAACATAAATGTTTTTGTAAAAAAGGATAGATAAATATTATTTCCTCCTTTGAAAACACATTTTTGTGCTTCTCCAGAACCTAGAAAATACAGTGTAGAAATAGATGGTTTTATCGAGATTTCGACGTGAATATGTATGATTAAAATATGCTATTGTGTTAGTATGATTATTTTTAGTAATATCTTTTTATATTATGTTTGTTGATTCAGCAGGACTTAAGCCAAATCGTCTCTTTAATTATAATGCAAATAATTCTGAATTCTGCTTTTGTTTTATATTAAAAAAGTATTTTCACTGAAACAAATTTTTTTGTATAAAATATTTCATTAAATGATGAAATAAAAAATTTGTTTTTTACTATTAATCATTTGTAAAACTAAGAATTTATGATCTTATGTATTGTGCAATTGATAGAAGATTTTTTAATGATAATTTTGAATACTTTTGCAAAAGAAACATTTTTCAAATAAAAAAAATTTTTTTGAAAGAAAAATAAAATTGAAAATTTGATTTTAATTTTGTATTATTTTATTTTTCTATAATATGGAGTTACTGATTATTAATTGATCTGATCGGTAAGAAAATTTAAAATTGCAGATCAGTTAGGTCATTGCTTTTCGAGTTTTTCATGAGAAATATAAACAGGAAGCTTGTCCAGGTTTTTAGTTGAATGACATGAGAACGTTGTGGCATATGGATGCTCATTGCTAGCCTCTAATTGGAAGATTCTATAAGCAACAGTGAGAAGTATTTCTGTGAAAACAATTGGTCTTCAATAACGTGGATGAATTTTCGTTGAATCATTTGTTTTCTAACTACAACAGGTTCTACTTGGTCAAATGATAGTTTACCAGATTTCTTTTTATCGTAATATGATTTAATTTTCTCTTGGTTGTGAGATCTGATAAGATCCATTGCATTATTATTTAATTCCATTTCCTCTAGGACTTTACAGTAAATTTGTTCTATTTTTCCCTCAGATACAAAATTATTATATGATTCTTCTTCTGATATCCTATATGAATTTTTTTTTTTTTGGCATAATTGATATATGGACGATCAAGCCATGTTTGTTCGATAATAAGATCCACTGGCTGTACCTTGTTTGAAATAACGTAAATATTTACTTCTCGTCGTTTTATACACTTCAATTCCCCCTATTATGATTACTGCAGGCTACTTTTAATTACAAAACCACATTGAAAGTGGGTTCGAATTTCAATTCAAATTTCTCAGCAACAAACAACTTCAAGAGATAACTATCTTATTATTTAAAGCTTATATTTTTTCACAATTATTATATTTCTCTATTTTTAAGCATTAAGTTCAGTCTTTATGTGATTAACTTAATAAGTTATTTGTAGAAAACAAAACAAAAATTTATAAAATAAGTGTACTCTTAACTTTATGAATTTTTGTACGTTTTCTTATCAACGTTCCTTTTTTTCCCAACTAACTCTTTATTAAAAAAAGCATAAAAAAACTACTACTACTGTGGAAATTATTGTGACATTTCTAATTTGAATGCTCTTGCAGATACTACTGTAAATTTGATTCAATATGAATGATAGTACAATAAAATTCATTAAAAAAATTTAAAGAACATGTGTTTTGGAAAAGAAAACTAATCTCACATTTTGTTCATAACAACAACGAAGGATGCTTTTTTTTAAAAAATACTTATTTCCAAATTCCATTGAGCGTAAGTCGATTGTAACATGGGTAATCGTTTTATTAGCTATGCTGGAATTTGAAGATAAAACAGCAATGTGATTCGCTTGTGATATTTTTAATTCAATTTTACAGCAAAGTATCTCACATTCCTTTTGTATTATTGATTACATCTTATTTTTGTTTAACTATTTATTTTAAATATAAAAAAGAAGAATTACTTGTGCTGAAGGTTTGTCCGTGGATCGAAGTGCTTTTTGCTGTGCTTCTGTATAAGTTAGTCTTAATTCATCTGGTGTTTTACCTAATGTCACCATTTTATCCCATGCATCACGTTTTCTCTGTTATAAAGAAAGAAAGAAATATTATGAATATATGAGTTTTGAATGCAATTTTTAGCACAAAAATAATTCTTTCATATACCTGTATAAAATATGTATATTTACTTAAAACATCAAGATTAAAAATAGAGTGAGAGAATTATTGATTGAAATTTATTTCGTTTACAAATCGTAACATGCTACCAAGAAAACTTAAAATTATGAATAAGTTTTTTTATTTTAAATCTATGAAATAAGAAAAATTCAAAATAACTTACGCTATTTTCTTATAAAACTAATGTATGTAAAACAGTTATTAAAATTTAATTTTTAAATTATGAGGATTAGAAATTTAGTAAAAAATGATTAAAGACTATTTCGTGAACATTATTATTGACATTCGTTTGATAATCTTCCATAAATGATAGCATGTTACTTAAGTTTGATATGTGAATGTTCACCAAATGAAAATGATCACTGAATTTAAATGGTGTATGTCAAGACAAACATGAAACAAGAAAAATGGTACAATTTCTTGACTTTCAGTGGATATTTACTCATTTTCAAGGAAAGGTCACCAGTAATTCAAGTAATTCAATGAAATTAATAATCAGAGTAAAATTAATTTTTATTTAAAAATAAATTTTGTAAATGGTTTCCAAAATTTTAAATATAAATTCTGTATTTTGATTTCATAATCATAAACGATCATTCTTATAAAACATCACTTCTAGAATCTTAAAGTATGGAACGTAAAATATCTCGAATTTAAAAATATGAAAAATCTAGTTAAGAAATAAAAATATATTTTAAAATTGACTATATTACTTTTTTTCCATAAAAATGATAAAAATTGGCACGTGCTGGACATTTCAAAACATCACTTGTTGCATAATAGTTACTAAGTTTTCCATGATTTTTTCTAGTATGTGTTATTTCAAATAGAATTATAATTTTTATGGAATAAATTACAAAAAAGTAACGAAAAGTTATAATAGAATAATTACCAAAATAAAAATATAAATGAATAAAAAAAAAGAAAACGGGTCTAATATTAAAATAACCGATAAAAAATCTCTATGTATGTTATAAAAATTACTCAAAACTACAAAAAATGAAAAATAACGCCAAATAAAGTATGATTGCATTATTTAGCGATTACCCCGATTACTGAAGATTAACGTACTCACTTCTTAATCCAATTATTTAAAAAAAACCACAGTCACGATGCTATTATTATTTGTAATATTCTAAAATTTCCTTAAAACTGTAAGTCCTAATAAGATTATTGCATATGTGCAAAAAGTTACCAAAAATAACACAAAAGATAACAATCCTCAATAACTAAAAAGGATATAGAAAGGGAGAAAACAATAAACTCAAAAGTACACGATAACTCAAATAATTAACCTGAAGCATACTTTATTTATTAGAAAAGTAAACATAAGTGTTTTGACTAATCCATATAATCGTCTTTTTACAGGGAAATGCATGTAATCACGAATTTCAATAAGAATAAACGGTATATTTTCTAGACAATAATAATCATCTAAAACATTGATACTTAGATAAAGATTTTAGGAATTGTTGAATTATTTTTTTAAATCATATGCGAATATATCTACATTATATTTTTTCACATAAATAAAAAATAAAATTTTTTCTTTACAATTGAAATTCATATCTGTATGGAAAATACTTGATATATTTTGATACTTTAAATAAAAACCATGAAGTGAAGCACATATCAATTTAAAAGTTGTTATAATTTTATTATTTTTCTAAGAGCTTATAAAATAAGAAATTCCTTCTAAAAATACAATGCAACTGTATTAATATATATTTTAAAATATAGTAATTTTTATTATTTTAGCTTAAAAGACAGTAAAATTTGTACTCAAGATTTCTTCTACAATGAATTGAAATTTCCTTTTAGGCACATATATAGAAAGAAAATGAAATTTCGTTTTAGTTTTTATTGAATTTTGTTACTAATTTGTTAATTTATTTAAAATCGTTTAGTATTAAATGATGTAAGCAGGATCTTTCAGTTTCATTTATTTATTTTAAAAACATTCCTTTTTACGATTTAAAATAAAATGCTTATCATAAAATATTTTTATTTAGAAAATTTTTTATAATATATAATAAAAATAAACACACATTATTTTTTATTAAACTTAATTTTTTTATTCACATTTGTTTTTATTCATTAAATATACTAGTATAATTAAAACGTTATTTTTGAAATGAATATAGTAATTTTATCACGCAACAAACATTTGATAAGGTTAAATACTTATAAATAAATAAATATGGAAACTTGAAGAAACTAATAGAATATATATGTATGCAGTATGCATACATACATACATACATACATACATACATACATATATATATATATATACGTATATATATATATATATATATATATATATAATCTTTGTAATTTTGAGTTAAACAGTGTACAAAATAAGATGAAATACCTATATTTCAGAAGTTTTCCTTGATAATTTAAAATGCCACATTATGTGCTCCATCATTGCTGTATTTTAATTAGATTCAGCTGTATGACCTACTCAAGTTTAATTCGATTGTAATATCCACAGTCAGAGAATATCTAAGAGTTAAACCACAACTGTATCCTCTTTACTCGAACATATTCAAATGTTCTGTCAATCTTCATAATAATGGATACTTAGCCTATATAATACTCAGGCTTAGGTGTTGACATATTGATTGTAAGAGAAATATATTGTCATAACACTGTATAACATTGGTATTCTTATTAAGGAAGAATTTTCTTCGGTAATCTCTTATATAGCTCTTAATATTAAGTTAGCATTATTAGCAATTTATTCAGCATATATAATCGAATTAAAAAAAAAAACTTCAAATACAGTAAATGTAGCTAAAAGAATGAAAAATATAATTAAAATAAAATGTTACTTGTGATGAAATTATATTTACTAGGCAATTCAACATGATGAAGAGTTAATTTCATTATAATCAATAATATTTTAATTTAAATTCAATAAATGATGAATAATTGATAATCATTTAAAATCATCTATTGCAGAAATTTCTTTATCAATAACTGGTGATGAATTTTGGTAAAGCAATGTCACTAATTTTCAAAAATTTGGTTTGAATTTTAAATTATAGATATACTTACCATTTATAAAATAAACTTATTTAACACACACACTGTGAAATGCGCAGCTCTCCTGGGCACATCGGATAATATGTAAAGTAAGGCTCCTGCAGAGAGGGCAATATTTACGCTGCTGTTGCTGTTTGAAAAATGATCGTTGAAGGTTTGTTCTTGCCTGTAATTTCAAGGAATACCAGGCCATCATCGACGGAATTTGTTACAATAGACAGACAAGTTTACGAGAGGCATAGTGATCGGACTGAGAATGGCAGGCTGATCCTTGCGTCAAATCGCAGTTGAACGACACCTGAACGCATCCACAGTGCACAAGCTGTGGCAAAGACGGTATTTAGAAGTAATTGCCTACGATTCTGGGTCACTAATAGATCCTATTAATAGCACTATAACAACCCAACGTTATGTGGATGATGTGCTGCTGCCGGTGATACTACCCCACCTTCAATCTGCTAATGCCGTTTATCTGCAGAATAATGCACTGCCACACACTGTTCGCTTCTGCCAACATTCTTACCAGTCATACATATTTGAGTGTCATTTGCATATATATATATATATATATATATATATATATATATATATATATATATATATATATATATATATATATATATATATATATATATATATATATATATTGCCCTTTAATTTAGTTTCTGCTTTTGAATTTTAATATGAATATTTGTAGCGTACTATTTGAAAATGAAATTAAAATCATAGGTTTTGGCTTATCAGAAGTCCTGTTCAAATTTCATCATGAAAAATGATATCATACATATTATGCATGTTACCGTAAATATATTCCGTACCGTATAATATTATATTTACATAGAGAAATTGTTATGGGTTTAAATAGATGATCCTTTATTTTATTCTTCAAATTTTTCAAATATTAACTGTTGTTTTATTTTCAAACAAATTTTTATTTTGTTGAAATTTTGCAGTTCTTAAAATAATTCTTAGTATTTGATAAGTTTGTATAATTTTCAAAGTTTTCTATATACTTTAACTTTTTAAAGTATATGCAAATTTAATCAATACTAAAATTTGTATTATGTAAATTTTTATATGAGAAATACGTGAATACACACATTTTTTTATTATATGCTTTACCCCTATTCTAATACAAAAGTCCTTAAGCTAAGTGCAGTATGTATTATGAAAGAATACCAAATGTTGTCTTCAATTTATTTCCATTTGACTTAAAAAATACTGAAAAAGTTTTTATCCCTCCACGAAAAATATCCGTGTATTTTATAATGTAAAATGAACAAAACCCACTGTGGCTTTAAAACATATTGGAAGTAATTTTTTACATTTTAAAGATAAAAAAAATTAAAATTTTATTTGAAATAATATAGAATTGGCTTTTTTGGTTTAACTGTAAAAAAAGCTTGTTTATTTTAATTATATCATGCCTTTATCTTAAATGTTTTACACTGGCAATTTTTTTTAACAAAATATAACTTATTTCAACATTGATATTAATTCAAAGATTTCTCTTAGGTGTAAGTGTTGTTGCATATGTATATGAAATTTGTACATGTATATATGCAATACAGTATGTAGTATGTTGAGAAATCGCTGTTGTTTTCGAATCTTTTATTTTAGAATAAATATATTAGAAACACAAAATAGCTTACGTATTTTAAAGATTTTTTAATCATCTTAATGATTATTGCACTTATAAAAAATTTCACTTGTGCATTGTCTGTTTCATTAAATTATTTTATTTATAAAAATATTATTTTCTATTTATTTATATAGTAATAAATGTTTAATAAATAAAAAACATTTTCTTAATATTTACTTTATTATTATTATTATTTGTATTTAGAAAAGAAACTACAAAAATTAGATACATATTTTACACCTTTTTAGAGGCCACGAAAATATATTGTTGAAATGTTAAATTATCTTTTTCATTCTTTTTTTATATAATTTAAATATTATCCTTTTTGATATAGAACATAATTTCTTTTTAGCATTTATTTGTAAGAAATATCTCGGTGATTTAAAGTATTTATGAGCTAAATTGACATAGAATATTATGGAAATGAATGAAATGCTTTTATCAAAAATATAAAAACCTAGTATTTTAAAATATTTTTCAAACATTCTTATTTCTTGTATATAGTAATAACATAACTGGATTATACATTTCATCATTTAAAGTTTCTGACAATTTCAGATAACTTTCGAAGTAGTTATTTTTAAAATTTTTAAAAAATTGTGTAAACCGGAAGTTGAATCCCTAAGGATGGTGTATCTTTCAGGAAAAAAGATATTTTCTTCAAACAGAAAGTTGAGAAAAAGTAATCGTAGTGAGTTTTGTCAGAAAGGTAAAATTTTCTCCAGAATGTGTCATTTGACGCGGAGACTTTAACGGAAGTGCTAAAAGGATTAAATATATATTTTTCGTTTCTCTCGTATTTTTTTTTTTCATTAAAGATTAGTTTGAAAAAGTGACAGAGAGAAACTGCACTTTAATGATAGACCTTAGTATAAAAGTTTATTTTCTAATTTTATTTTCTCTTAAACCTCGTGTTTGCTATCGGAAGATATATTTTTCCAAAGAGGAGAGTTTTAGATAAAACTAATGTTGGATCGTCTTAAGCGTTTTTTGAGTTTTTTTTCAGGGGATATGTGTGTAAGTAAGAAGGATTTAAGAACCCAGAAAGTCTTGAAATTGTTTTTCGAAAAAGCTAAAGGAATCTCATTATGGTTTAATTTATAAGTAGCTTTGGTTTAAAAAGAATGATTAACTTGAAAAAATACATTTCATTTTTTAATTATACTTCAATTTCAAATATTTCCTCTCTTAATTCAGTCAGTTTGTTTTGTTTTTTGAATACAAATTGAAACATTTCTAAAGTAATTTTAAATTGATTATAATTTAATAAAAAATTTCCTTTCTTCCAGCAGAAATGATTTCGATTTGCTGATTGTTGAAATATGAGAGGATGACGTTGCATTTTTTCCACTTTATTTAGGAACATGCATAAGAACACATGATTACTTGGGAATATTAGGTCTTTTTCCATGAATATTAAAAAAAAACCCATTATTCCTAAAAATTTGTTCTTAAAATATAAAAACTGGAACGCTTACATTACAAAGAATTTCTTAAATATAATCGCAAACATATCCATTAAATGGCACATTATTTTTAATAAACTTATTGTTTTTATGGTCTGTAGAAAGAAATGTCTTTATATTTGCTTAATATCTTTTGACATTATTAAACCATCCTTTATTTTATTTAAAAGTATTTCCTATAATTAGCATAAAATTTTGTATTTAGCTAACTTAATCTTAAACAAACAAGAAATATGAAATAAATTGTTTAATATAATGCTAGTTGATTAGCATTGTCCAAACCAAAAACAGATATGTCTATTGAAAAAGAATTCATACTTATTTTTTAATATAAGAAAAATATTTTCAGCTTTAGTATTAGAATTGAAAAAAATGCTATTTTTAAGATACCCCGCTACACTATATATATATATATATATATATATATATATATATATATATATATATATATATATATATATATATATATATATATATATATCTGCAAGTGTGTGTGAATTAAAATTATAGGAATGCGCTTTTTATAAAACCTATTTTTGCATTATTAAATTTACCTATATTCTGTCACTTTTTTTAGTCACTGAAGTCAACTGCTGACCTAAAATCTCAAATATTAGTATACCTTTCATACCTTATCTATACTCTACAGAAGAATCGTGAAGCACTCCTCTAAAACAGCTATTAAATTGGAAACACCACAGAATTTGCTAACCACTGAGAGGATCGTACCTACGCTAAACATTGATAGTGTCAACTATTCTTTAAGTAAGTGATGTTTAAATGAAATTATCTGCGCTTTCTCTTTTGTCTTGACACTCTGATTCTTAGTTAGGTTAAAAATACTAGAATCAAAATAAATAATATTACAAACATTGGCAGTAGTGAAATTAGTCGCGAAAGAAAATGAATTTTGTTCTCCATTTAGATTAACCAGAGAGAACGAATATATCATGAACTTGAGTTCTTGTGAAGTTCCACGAGAACTGCCACCTTTACCGTTGGATGTGAAGTGGTTTGTATTATAATTTCCTCCATTTCAACAAAAGGCTTACCTTTTTTTTTACTGCTGTTGAGGGAAACAGTGCTGCGAAATATTTCTATCATACCGAATGAGAGAGATTTCATTTCACAAACAGAATGGGAAAATAATGCAGCGAATGAATGTGCAACAATATCTACTTCAGCAATATCTTGAATGAGACATTTTTTAACCACCTTTCAGTATTGAACTATTAAAACTGTATGAAACTGAATAAGATCCGCAATAAAACTTTGCCCATCTGTATTGCCCATCTATCAACCCTTGAACATTTTTCTGAGCACAAGGAGGTATTGCACAAGGAAACACCAAAGATTGAATCCTCAACATATTTCAAAATAAGTTCCATACTACACCATTAAAACAATAGGAAAATAGATCAGATATGCAATAAAATTTTGCTGCTGTTAATTACAAATCTATCAACCGCTGAGCAATTTCCTGAGTACGAAGATAAGCTTTCTCGACATTTTGAATCTCTAACCTGTTTCAAAAATGATATTGCAAATCAATGGATAATCGCTTGATCATCAGTGAGTGCTTTTAACACTTCATCGCCTCAGAATCATCGACCAAAATCAAACGCTCTTCATCAACTAGTGAACAACAACCGAACTCGTGAAATCAATAACTGGTCAATCACGCAAAGTTGTTTTCGACGCCAAGAGTGTTTTTCCCAAAACTTATACTAAACAATAGCCAAGGGGATTAAATTTTAAATTTTAAGCAATAACTAATTTGTAAAATTTGCCCAGTAATATTGATACTAGGTCTATTATAAATTGTATTTAGAATGTTCTCAAAATTTTAAAATAATATTGTGATAAATGTAAATCTCTCTTACTATATTTAACCAAGGGATAATATTCCGTTTTATTCTAAGTAGGTTTAAGAATCAACATTTGGAAATATTCAAATTTTTTACATTAGTGCTAGTTCATTATTAAAACTGATTAAATATTTCCAAATTAACATTTAGAAATATTGAGCTAGAATTAATATGTGATTTATGAGAACAAATTAAACAAGAAAAATTAATTTTTGCATAATTGTAGTACGAAATATTTATTAATAATGTAAGGTGGATGTTAATTTAAACAGCACCATTATTTAGGTGAAATTATTAAGACATTAATTTACATTATAAGCATGTAAATGTTAAATTACTTTGTGATAGGTTATCAGAGAAAGAAACTTATCATTACTTTTTAATGGCGAGATTTCTTTTTAGCTTATTATAGATTGAACAAACTTTATTAAATATGTGTTGTCAACTGCATTCAGACTGTACTCAGTATTTACCAACTGACACAATTATACTATTAAAACATTCCATAACCATCCATAAATCTTATATAGAGATCAACTGTAGAAATAAGATAATGACAAATTTGATCTTTTTTGTTGAATTTTTTTAAACATCTGTCATAGTTATAAAATAATGACAGAGCATTTTTTGTCTGCACTGGTTAGCACTCGTGAACCACACTGCTTTGCAGTTGTCTGTAATTAAGAATTTGCTTTTAAATCTTTAATAATTTTATGTTAGCATCAATGATTGTTAATTAAGAGTTATTTGCAACAGTAAATAGTAATAATTTTAAATCTAAATCTGCCAGAAGAAAAAGAATGAATAATTGTTTTAATTAAATCTGGTAATTGTCGTTATAATATTTTACGACTTATTTAGATTTCTTGCATACTTTTAAATACTTATAATTAAATTTGATTAATATAAACGCATTTTTAAGAAAGAAGACAAAAAAACCAAAGTTTGATTTTTATTCTAAATGTTAGCTTTAATTATATTGTCACTTTTAATCATTTATTTGTTACCTATCATTCTATGTTTTGTCAATCAGTTGTGCAATTTTTTTTATATTGTATAGTGTTAAATGTTTTATTTTCTTGTATTTTATTAAAAAAAGTGATCTTTTTTTCACATTTTCCACCCATTTTAGAGAGACATATAGTATCAAATTCACACACACAATAAATTAACCTAATTGAATAAGCTCTTTGTTAAATACAATTTATAAATTACATTATTAAATTTACCTATATTCTTTCAATTTAGCCACATACTAAAATAAAGTGCTGGCCCAAAGCGTCAAGTAAAAACAAGTTAACAAGATTTTTTGACACTTTGAACAACCCCGTAGCATCTTCTACGTGAGGCCTGTTCCATAAGAAAAACAGCCCAGAAAACTCCTCTCCATGACGAGGATTACATCCACGCTCTTGTTAGATAATTTCAACTATTCTTATTTTTTTTGAATATATATATATATATATATATATATATATATATATATATATATATATATATATATATATATATATATAATATATATATATATATATATATATATATATATATATATATATATATATATATATATATATATATATATATATATATATATATATATATATATATATATATATATATATATATATATATATATATATATATATAGTTATAATATAAGTACGTAAAATTAGGTTTTAAGGCATACCTGTCAAATCAATATGCCACCTAAATTTCCCCATGCTTTGCTAAAAGTAATCATTTTTAGAAAATGAAATTTTAAACATTAAATTTGTTGTATTTAATTATTGTAATGGAAAAATTTCTAATTTAAAATGTGTATTTAATTTGTGGCAAAATTTATCATTTTGACAATTTTCCTAAACATTCATGGATCCTTTTCTAATTTACTTTCAATCTAATAAACGACTGTACAAAAATTGTTATTTTGATTTTTAAAATGCTTAAATTATAAAGAACATAACCCAAATCACGAAGGCCTTAGTTAACGTTGAAGTTTAAAGCAAAAATTTAACTATCGAAATAAAAATGATTTTAACAAATCTTTCACAATTTATCGGAATGTTTCCCTAAAAATTGATGGTAGTTAATAAAATTCTCATCTTATGTATACACTCCATAAGAAATACAATCTACTCTTTGGTACGTTTTTTAATAAGAATATTTCTGAATTAGATTTTTCAAATGTTGAATTTTAAACGTGCTTCAAATACCTGGAATTACCTTAAATTTTTATATAAATTAGATATTGCGGCTTAGAAAATTTTCAAAGCAATGACATTTTTTTAAAAATAACATTCCCAATTAAATCCATTGCAAATTAATGAATGACACGAAAATGCACCTTTGAACAGAGACTAAAGAATTTAAAAAATTATGTCGAATTGCATTTATTTAAATTTATGTTTGTGGAGAAAGGAAACAAAATAAAAATAAGTGAATTAATTTTTTTGCGAAATTGCTTACGGCGTTCTGTTAAATTCTGCCAAAATTATTTTAAATGTTAACTAATAAGGGGGAAATGTAATTTAAGTACATTTTACTGTAATTGAGATGTTTAAAATCGTTGTTTATAACTCTGTGAAATTCAGCAAATGCAACCAATGCGCAATAGTACATTTTAAATACCCATTGATTAGTTAAATATATTCATTTTTCTTACTACTTTTTAACTAAAAGTTTCAGAACATAATAAACTTAACAAAACATTAAATAAAATAATTAGAATAACTAATTATTTGTTTTAATTGTATTTGTAAAATTACATGGTTTAGAGGTTCTTATAACCACAAGAAAAATCATAAAACTAATGGGTATTAGAAACACTATATATAATAGATTTTATATTTTGATATATTTTTTTATATAAATATTGTTGGAATGTCACTGTCTAGTTAGAATTTATTTGAATGTCATATTTAGTTTTTGCTTATATTACCGTAAATATTAAACTTGAATAAATAATGTTAATCACATTACGTATTCAATAAATAAATGTAACAACATTAATCTCATGAAAATAAAGATTTTTTGTTGAAGATTCGATACATTTCTTTCAGAAAAAATAATAAATGTTTATTAAAATCAAGTAAATTTAAGTAGTATTTTAAAATTTAATTTATATAAAATTTAGCGAATGAAATGGGCAATTGTTTTATTTAATCAATTTAAAATTATTCAACTCAGTTTGTAAATTTTTCAGCATGATTTCACACACAATATTTACACCAGTTAGGAATTAAACTGATTCTTGTTTTTTTTTATTCTTATTTGTTAAAAGAAAACTATCATGTTTTTTACTTTAAAATACAGGAAATAGTAGTAACTTTAAATTAGATAAGATAGGAAGCTGAAGTTGGTAATGAGATTGAATAGAAGATAAGACCTGCAACGCCAGAGCCCACGTCATCATCGCATGGTGGCTCTCCGCCGTCAGGATGTGTTCTTTCCCTTCAGAGCTGAAAATAAAGAAAAATCATGAAGAAAACATTTTAAAAACAACTTGTTGTTCCTTCCATGAACAAACATCATTTACGACAAAAAAACAATATAAATATATTTATGAAATTTATTTCTAGTACGCTTTTAAGGGATTTATTTCCCAAAACTTACATCGTTTATTATTATACAATTTCCAAATCAAATATTTTCTTTTTTTTATCAACTTCAAGGTTTAAAAAAGATATTAATAATTCCAGATGAGTGATATTTGAAATGGGTACACCGAGGAAAATAATTTGTCCGAAATTAATACATATTTAACATCATGTTTTCAAGCATAAATATTTATATAATTTTGAATACATGTTTCTATTTTAATACCATGAAAGAGACAGTTTTATATCCGTAGACTGATAGCTAAATAGATAAATAAAATAGATAAGCCTTTCAATATCAAATGCTTAAATGGATTCCCGGGAGGGTTTTTCCTAGATAATTAGCCTTATTTACGTGTTGCAAAGGTGGAAACCAAGAAAATTCTCGAGTACACACTCAACAGAGGATAAGACAGAAGCGAGACAACTATTTTCCGTTGTTCAGCAGTTGCTGGAATAGAACTCGAGCCTTCACTCACTCTGAAGGGCATCTCCAGACTGTTATGAACTCAGTTACAGATATTTGTAAATGATTAGTATTTCATATCAGAAAAATAATTTTCTCATAAAGGAACTTATAATTGAAATGATGTTTGCAAAACCTTAATCACCGGGTACCTTGATTTAAATGAAGAACGCAATACACGTATTTACTTTGAAGGAGATATTGAAGTTTATGGCGGTAATCGTTCTTCGTTATCTGTAGTACATTTGAAAACCTTCACTGTTTGCAACTTGAGACCTGATTCACATTAAAAAAACTTTAAGGTTCTGAAAAAGATGTAACTATATATAGTAAAATATTGCTAATATGTAAAAAAAAATTTAGAAAAATTGACAAGTTTTCTAATTTTTTTTTTAAATTTTAAACATACTAAAAATTAATGCTTGGAGAACTTTTAGAATTCTCCAATAAAAGTGGATATAGTAAGTGCCAGAGGAGAATCTTTGTATTCTAATAACGCATTTTCTGAGAGTTCTAACGTTTGATAGAGACATGATTTTTTTTTAACGTTACCATGTGACAAAATGGACTCATAATATATCATTAGAGTTGGTGGATAGTTAATTCTTTTGAATCATTTCTAGGTTGATTTGGAATCCAAACATATGATGTTTCAGTCCGTACATTTCTAGATGAGACGCGCATTCTTATCTCATCAATTCATCCATACAAAAAGGTAGCATTAGCGAATAATGAAGGGATTTATTGAATTAGAATAACTTTGATACGAACACAATGTCAGAGCTTGAAGTTAATTTGCACTTTTGTCTGCAGGAAACTGTGTTTGGCTACCGCACATATTCACTTTAGAAAATCTGAGTGCTTTAAATTAACAATTATGGATAATATCAACTACTTTTTCACTTGAGGAAGTATAACTTAATAGACTGCAGACGCTTCAATGGATTGACACGTCAACAATGCTTAGATCTCTCAGAAAATAATTTTTAATAGAGAATTTATATTCAAAGTGTTGAAAGGAAGACAATCATTTAGCAGGTATCTCTGCAAAAGTATTGTGACATTGTCTACGAATGATTGGTTTGCGGTAGTCGGAAAGTCATATATTTGTCTATCATTGCACTGCTCTCAGGAGCTAGTCATATGTTTAAACAAGATATTGTTTAACTCTATGTATCAGAGACACTGCAATAAGTGAGAAATCTTCCTCATTCAAATATAGCTTTAATAAAACGTTTAAATACAACCTGGGACACTAAAGTAAGTATTTTAAATGTATTTTTAGAATTTAGAAAGGGGTAAAGTTTGTTTATCATCAACATGTCATATCACCAGCTTATCTTAAAAGTGCTATTATAACAGATGCCGCAATCCCCCTATAGCACGGTATTCTTATAATGCATTTCCATATAACGTGATTTCATGTCCCTCATCTAACACTTGTTTTCGCTCACATAACTCTGGGATTCTCCACATTATATTTCTTTACAGCGAAATTTTATAATGATTTGTGCAGTTCACAATCAACTTCGGGTACATTTGCACATTGTGTTCTTATAAAATAAAATTAAACTATGCTATTTAAACCTTTGCACATTCTGCTAAAAAATGTACGTGAATCGTTTTTTCAGATAGCTTCCACAGCGAATAAACTTCTAATAAAATTGTTTTTGGAAATATTTGTTTAATTTAAAATTTATTGTTTTTCAATCATATACGCATATTTTTTTTATTTAAAATGTTCTTAATTTGATTTTAATAAAATGCACACATTTCATTCATAAAATAGTTTTCCTTAAAATTAGATTTAAACGACCTTTAACGGAAAAAGTTAAATGTAATTATTTGTACATGACGCGTGATACGAGCCCATACGAGCGCGTTTTATGGGAATGCTCGTACGTCTTTTTTCGTCAAATACACCGTTCTATAGCGGGATTACTATATTTTGTGTGTGCATTTCACACATTTCTGATAAATGACGTAACAAAGTTCGTGAACCAACATTTTATAAACGATTTTTTTAAAGAAGCGAATATTTTATTTGCTCTTAAGAATTTTATTCATATATTTGCATCAATATCACATCGACTCAATGCAGAATTTTCATTTTATATGTTTTACATTTCAATCCTTATAATTCCTTTTTATAATATTGTCTTTTATACATAGATTTTCTTCCTGATGTTACTCGTGCATGCAGTTCACAAGTCAATAACAAACGTTTCAAAATAATTGCAATAATTAACTCAAAAATAGAGACATGCATAAAAAATCAAAATGAAATTTCTGTATGATAAATTATAATTTTAAGCGAAATCATAATTCACAATTCATTTAATTTAAAAAATAAAATGTGATATCAAAAATATATCATTCATAAATATAAAGAAAATGAATCACGTCTTAAATTACATTTGAAATGGAAACGCAGAATTTTATAGATTAGTCATAAAAGTAATAAATTTTTGAATCTTAAAACTAATAAATTTTTCAAAAAAATTTTCTCCTAAGCTGTCTTCATAATTTACCAAAATTTATTAACCCACTTTTTCTTGTACAAAGAAATGACAAAAAATATACTTAAATATTTGTTTTATTGCAAGTTAGAGCGCGCACACACACATTTTTTTAAAAAAGAACTTTATGAGAAATTACTCACAAGACTAGAGTTTGATGTTTGAATACGTGATCAAGTGCCTTCCTCAAGTATTAATTAATTTGCACAAAAGATTACTTTCTCTTTATTTAAAGGGATTAACAATATTTTAATTTTCAACTGTTCTTTATGTTTATCTGCCATGATATTCGACTGCATTTCACTTAAAGACGATAGATAGAAAAATGTTAATTTTTAAAAGGGTTTTTCCTATACCCTCGGAGAAAAATTATTTTATCATAAAAATATTATTCTGTTTTTAAAAGTATCACACAACAAGTTTGAAAAATTTTAGTATTGAATCTTATATTTTGCTGAAAAACATTTTAATATTTTATATTGGAGGTATGAACTAGACTTTACTGTAAAGTATATGTAAAAAATATTTTCTGTTTTTAGGGTTTTTTATTTTTAATTTAATATTTAATTAGTTCCAGTAAAAATGTATTTGATATTTTTTAACATTAATACAGTTATGCATATCTTATTTAGCGTATTATTACTGTTATTACTCTCATATATAAAATAGATCTCATAAATTTGAAATGCTGTTGATTGAAATCATTGACATAACTTCCACATTATATTGATATTATGTATCGTATTCTAATTATATATGCAATCCAAATAAATAAATAATAGATTTCCTAACATCATTAGCTTTTTTTAAATGTTGAATATATTTTGGATTGTTCCAATGGATTTAATTGTTAAAAATAATCTGTAGAAGGTGTTAATTACACTTTCATATAAAGATTCATGTTGATGAGAAAGACCACTTGTTCACTTACTATATCAGAAAAACTATGGAAGAAATGAAAGTTAAGGAAACGTTTCACTGAAATCCATTCATCACAGATTTTCCGACATAATTCACCCTCTGTGTACTTGATAAATGGTTAAAATGCTACATTTATTGTGGATAAAAAATGGTTTTTTTATATATCATTAAATATTTTTCATTTCATGTCTGTACTATCTCATATTAAAAAAAAAAGAATCTCCCAGAAATATAGATAACACGTTTTTAGAGTAGAAAGTTATATAAAAATTAAATTATTCATTAAAGTTTTTTACAATTAAAACTTCAATAGATAATTAAGGCATTATAGTCAAAATGTTTGAAAACGAAGGAATATAAAAGAATATGTTTAAAAACAAAGTGTTATAAACATTTTACTGTAATATTGTAATATTCAGTGCTTCCCACACGATGACTTTTTCATCAGGACCTGAAGAAATGGGTTTCAAGCCACTATAAATATTTAAATCTGAGATGGGAATCCAACTCATGAACTCAAGAGCAATATATTAACCATTTGACTAACAGATCAACTTGAAGAAGGACTAAGAAATACCTGGAGTTTTCAATAAAAGATTTGTCATTGAGGCTTTAGTAAAATAATGATATAGTTAATAATTAATATTTGCATATAACAGACTTCTTTTTCAGTAGCAAACAATGCAATTCTTTGATTTGCTTTTGAATCAACAGATTTAAATTCTTTCAAATGCACTGTTGATTATCAATAAAAGGTTTCCAACTTATCTAAGTATTAGTTCTCAAACAAATCCCATATCCACAGTTGATTTGAGCAAGCAAGTGCTAGCGAAAGAGTGCCAATATTTGATTTAAAAATATATTAGGCTTATCACTTCTAAAAGGATAAAAAATGTTATTTATGGACTATTTTTAAGATTTTTATACAAAAAGCACATTTTTTGCACTTAAACATATATGAAAATAAATTTGAGCTGCGGAAATTTAAAATGTGATATAATAAAATGAAATGAAAAAGGCAATAGGAAATACTGTTAATAAGTATTCTTTGAGGCTCTCAGTCAGTTAGGTTATATGAAAAGTTCAAATGAAAAACTTGAATTATTTAACTGTAAATAGTTATTAAACAGTCATTATTTGGATTTCCTTTCATTCATGTTATCCATACTATGATTGCTACTGAAATCACTTTGTATTGATTCAGTTGAAATATCGATCCCACTTAAATGTTTTGAAAGTGCTAGAACCGAACACTAGGAAGAAAATAACAGATCTGACCTCTTATTTTCAAATTTAAGTACAAGATCTCTATCGAGACATTATTTCTCCTCCTTTTGCTACTCATTCCCTTGGCACAGGAAAGCATACACTAAGTTCAGACAGATCCCGTCACATGAGAGTACCGGTCCATGGTTAAGGGTAACAGACAGCTTCACTTAAACGAGGAACTACGAGGCCTGGAGATTGACTAGTCCTCAAATAGGATGTTCGTAATTTAGAAAAAAGTTACGATGCAAAAGACCCCCATGCTTTCGTTTGTCTCCCCCACAAGCATCATTTCCCACGGAAGACGACATAATTAGCATACCCCAGTCGTCATTAGCGACCACTGCAGATCATTGATTGGATCAGAATCCGTACCTACTATATTCTAATAAGGAGAAAAAATACCGTAACTAACCAGGGAACATAGTGGCCCTTTTGATTCTTCACTATTAGATATTTCTCATTTTTCTATATTAAACTACTCAACAGAGGAAATGACAATAGCACTTATGAAAATGAGACTCTTATTAATAAAATGCAATAATTTCTTTAATTTCTTATGCTAATTCTTACTTATTTTAAAATTTTTTATCTTACACAATATTTTTTTAGTTAATAATCCGATATATTCTTAATATGAATGCTTTAATTTCGAAATTATAATCTTACCTTTAGGATGTAAGTGTTTAGAGTGAAAAATACTACAGAATGCAAAGTTACCATTCTTTACGACTCCTATTCTGCTCTGGGAATCTCAGATTTAGCAATCTCTGCATATATCTATTATAATTAATAAAATGGTGTTGCTATGGGAGAGCAATACCTGATAACTAAAGGCATAGCCCTGGTCTTTCTTACAGAAACTTTTACTTGCAATGCTTCTACATTACAAATAAACAGAGTTAGAAGTATTTTGGCAGGTTGAAAATCACGAATTGTCTTCCCTTCTTTATACTTATTTTAATCTCAAAATTTCCTAATATATAGCCAAAATTAACAATAAAAAAGTGATCCTTAGCTTTAAAATTAAAAAAAAAATACTTTTAAAAAGCTTCACATTTTGTACGACAACTCAGACAGACAGACGAGACAAAGATATTCGCTCTCTTTCGAGAACGGGAAAACATTGCTAGACACACCAGTGCCACAGCAAGACAATTCAAACTATCGGGGTCGTTTCGGTTGAACTACTTCCACCTCATATTTGCATTGGTATCAAGTGATGCCTCTTTCAAGCAATGATACATTTAAGGGCACATGAATAAGGTTATTTTCATAGATTTTGACTTATTTCTTGAAAAATGATTATATATTTTTTAAAGTTTTTCATAAAATCATAGTTTTCTACTGCTGCAACTGTTCTTTCCAACAAATTGGTCTTTCTTGAGCTCTCTCTCTAAAATGATAAAGACTGGACTGATCGATCAATCAATTCACATAATATACCAAATTAACTGGTTGTATAGTTGACTGAATAGTTTGTTAACGAGAGAAAGAATAGATTGCTTGGCTATGCACCATTAAGTAGGATGATTATATTATACGGTTTTATTATATCTGAAAAAGCATATTATGAAATAGGTATTAAAATTAAACAATCATCTATTAAGATTTTATTTTGCAATTATGTCATGTATAGTGTATATCAGGTGACATCCTACATATACTGAACTTTTTATTTTAGAATGATAGTTTTGTTATTATATTTTGTAGAAACCAATGTAGTTTATTCTTATGCTTATACATATAACCATGAAATTTGCATCCTGAAGCAAGTCGCTGGGTATTTCTCCAGACAGATGTTTTATAAAGATAGATTTAAAACTTTCAATGCATTAGTTATGTCTAAACTTTAAGTGTACAGAAAGTTTTCACTAAGTCCCTTATCAGTCTTTGAGTCATCTCATTATTAATCTGAAAAGATTAATTTCTCTGCCGAAACACTTTCTTAAAGATAGCAAAAATTTGTGTTAGCGTTGTCATCGTAGCCATACAAAAACTTTTCGGAAGCTGGCAGTGCTTACCGAAGAGGAAAGATACTTAAGCCAGCGTAAAATGGAATTTAGAGAGTGAAAGAAAAAAGCCGCCAACATTTCCAGTTTATTCTTTTTTATAATATTCGGTTGATTAATTTTATTTCTAAGATATTTTTGGTAAGAAGCAAAAAATAAATTAGGTGTAATAAATTTGATACTTTAAATTAAAAAATATTATTTGCTTACTTCGGAGGTTTCGGGTGTATTTTCTGTCAATCGAAGACAATAAAGACATTATTACAGACTTAGTTGTTTTAAACCACCGCATCAAACAGCAAGATCATTATATAATGTGTCAAATTATTCGTGTAACTTACACATAGCGCAAATGGAGAGGAATTTACTATGAACAGCTCTTCTCAACATGATGAAGTACACAGAAGCAGAATTTTGAAATCCCAATCATTTGGATTCGAATGACCAAAATATAATAAATACCAAGGGACATGCTTTTAAAAAAATTTAAGAGAAATAACGTTTCGACAACCTATAATTTCTATTAGGAATTTATAAAAACTAAATTTTTGCAGCTTTGATCTCCATCAGAAGACGAATTTGACACCTGAGTTGCATTCTTATTTTTAAGTTTCCTTCGATACTCAATTTAATTAAATTAAAACCAAGAATACTTAGCATATTATGGTTTCTTATGACATTGTTCGATTGGGCAATAGATTGCATGTCTTATCTTTCGGAAACAAGAATTGAATATGAGTTTGAATCCCCCTTTGGAATTGGATGCTTTTAGTGGTTTGAAATCAACTCTGAATTGTAGATCCCGATACAATTAGCGTACATTTGGAAAAAATTACTACTGGTTGACAGAAAATTAAATCAATCCGGAAACAGGAGCCAAACGCCATACCTCTGTATGTATAATTCCCAAAAACTAAGAGTTAAACTTTGAATCTATGTAAGCATTATTTCAAAGTTCGATGGTACTTAAAAATAAAATTAAAGAGAAAAGGAGAAACGAAATAGGCAAATTACGGGGGTTACCCTGAAATTTTTAAGATACGCGCAGACGGAATTTACAAAATAAAAATAACGGTTTAATTTTAAAATACAAAGTATTTAAACACAAAAGACGATTTTTTATTGACTTACTTCAATTTGTTTAGTGTAGAATAAATTTTAAACAGAAGAGAAAATGGAGTTGACGCGAGAACATTTTCGCGCTATGTCTTTCTACGATTTTAAGGCAGTATTAAATCAAGAAGAATGCGTTCAACGGTTGCAATTAGCATTGGGTAATGAATCTCCAGCTCCTGCTACTGTATTCAGATGGTTTAGAGAATTTAGAAGAGGTCGCAATTTTCTCCAGGAGGAAGAACACACAGGAAGGCCAACGTTGGTAGTAATCCCAGATAATGTGTCTGCCATACAAAAAATGTTAATGGATGATAATCTCTGTACCTATCAAATGATACAGAAGGAACTTAACATTGGATCCGCAGCCATACACAAAATCATTAATGAAGAATTAAATATGGAAAAAGTAGTTTGCGTTGGATTCCCCATAATCTAACTGAGCACCAAGAAGAGGAGCGTGTCAAAATCAATAAAGAAACTCTTAAATTGCTAAATGATAATGACCACAGCATCATTTCTAAAATTATAACAGGTGATGAAACGTACATACCGTTTTTTGACGTTCAAGTCAAGAAAGCAAAGTATGGGTCTTTGAAGATGATCCCCGCCGAAAATGGTGAAAACAAGTTGGAAGGACAGAAGACAGTAACAGCAAACTGGTATACTACTCAATGCCTTCCAGAAATTCTACAATACACTTTAATTTGCTTTTGTTTAAGAAACTCAACTGTTAATCCGGCTGTATGTGAAGATGCATTGTCATTGTGAAGCATTAATCCTCTAACATTCAATTCGTGTAGAATTTTTGGAAGACATTTTGTGGTATACCAGTTTGCTGTTACAATCTTCTATCCTTCCAACTTGATGGCTTTGACCAATCCCCTACTTTTGAAGAAAACGGCATATATCACTTTTTTCAGTGCGCGTTGTTTTTTCACCATTGTTGACATGGGATCATCTTCAAATACCCATATTTTGCTTTCTTGACCTGTTGGAACGTCAAAAAATGGTATGTACGTTTCATTACCTGTTACAATTTTAGAAATGATGCGGTTGCTACCATCATTTAATAATTTAAGAGTTTCTTTACTGATTTTGACACGCTCCGCTTTTGGTGATCCTTTTGCGACCTTCCTGTGTGTTCTTCATCCTGGAGAAAATTGTGACCTTTTCTAAATTCTCTAAAGCATCTGAATACAGTAGTACTAGCTGGAGATTCATCACCAAATGCTAACTGCAACCGTTGAACGCATTCTTCTTGATTTAATCCTGCTTTAAAATCGTAGAAAGTCATGGTGCGAAAATTTTCTCGTGTTAACTCCATTTTCTCTTGAGTTTAAAATTTATTCTGCGCTAAGCAAGTTGAATTAAGTCAGTAAAAAATCATCTTTTGTGTTAAAATACTTTGTATTTTAAAATTAAACCATTATTATAATATTTTAAATTCTCGTCTGCGCGTATCTCAAAAATTTCGAGTAATCCTCGTATATGAATGAAATTTCAAAGGTGTTAAGAAATATTGATTTTAATTATCATGTCTCGCGAAAATTAATTTTTGAGATATTTTCCTGTTTTACGACCAGAAAAAATTCGCAAAATTTCATTTTGAGAAAAATGGTAAAATAGCATCTGAAATTTTATTTACAATTTTAATGATTATAGAAATCTAATATTTGCATTTTATATATCAAACACTTTCTTTACTATTATAAGAAATGATTTTGTTTTCCACAGAAGAGAAACGATTACTGTATAACCGTCGTCTTTTTCGTTTCCTTCCAATAGATTTTACCATATCTTCAGTGAAGAATAACACAGAAACAGCAACAATAACAAAATAAAATAATAAAAAACTAATAAAATATCACAAGAAAGTTTAACAAAAAATCCCCCAACCACGAGTCAATAAGCAAGGCTCAAAAATGAAATGCTTTTTCCTTGCCAGGATTTGTAACAGTGAAATTGGAAAAAAAATGTTGCTAGAAATTTTCCAATACCATTATAATTATATTTCAAATTACAAATAAACAGTTTTTAAGTACGAAAAATAAGTTAAAACCAAAGTTATTATAATTATTGTCAATATAAAGCGCGCCTGTTAAGATTTTTTTTCATTTTTTTAACCCTAAAAACCGGAAGCAATGGCATGATGTTTAGTGGGGTGCACCCACTGAATTTGCCCTCTTGGATTGTGGAAGTAGGTTGGGCTTCGTAATTTAGAGACACGAACCATGCAGAAGACCTCTAACTTGGCCTGACACCCTCAGAAGTAACATTTCACTTGGAGAACCACCACGGAACTGCTGTTGGGTTCGCCGTGTTCGCTAATGGTGTCTGAAGCATTTTAAAATCAAAACCAGGAACAGAAATTTTACTTTCGCATCATTTTAGGTTTGCAGAACTGAAATTGTAGTTTCTTTAAATTAAAGTAAATTCAGTTCAAATTATGATATCGACAACATTCCAAAAGATTATTAGGATGACGCTTTTTTTTTTAAATAATGAGCAAAAATTATAATTGGATATTTTAGTAAAAATGAAAATAAAACATATTTTAACTCGAAATATTTATGTTTATAGTAAGAAAATATTACCCTAATCATTGGGGCTAATTTAACATTTAATAATAGCAGTAAATATAATTCACAATTATAACAGTTGTAAAGAAAAGCTGTTGCCAATCGCAGTAAATTAAAATACTGAACGGATTTGTGTCTAAAGCAATTAAATTAATAGTTTAAATATAATGAGCGAAAAATTAATGCAGATTTTACATGAAATTATTGAAAAGAAATTTTATTGATAGTGACAATCAGATGTTAAATCTGTTAATATTCATGATGTAAATTAATAAACTGATTTATCCAAGATTTGCAGCCTTGCGTGTGAAGAATATATTAAAAGTAATTATTAAGTAATTATTTAAATTTTTTGAAATGTTTTATGAGAATTCATGAAACAAATAAGGAATTATTTAAATCAACATGAGAATCTCGAGTAACTTAAAATATAATAAGGTATTTAAAATTTAAAAAATATTATTTTAAACTTTAGTATTAAAGCATACTTTAGAATTTATTATAGAATAATTTTATATGTTTGATTGATACCTAATTAAAATTTTATGCAAACGAAATCTGACATTTAATATACAGAAAATTGTTAAAATCTTATTGTGAAAAGTATCTTTTAAAAAAATTAGTTTTTAAAATTTTTTTTTGAAAAGTTGCGTTTAAAAAATCTTATTTTCAATAATAGGTTTTTAAAAATAATTTAATAAAGATAAATTTAAAAAATAAATTATTTATCTTGCAAACATTCATGTGTCAACAATTACAACAATTATAATCATCAGTATCAGTTTATTAATCACTAGTATATATATATATATATATATATATATATATATATATATATATATATATATATATATATATATATATATATATATATATATATATATATATATATATATATATATATATATATATATATATATATATATATATATATATATAAATATATATATGAATATATATATATATATATATATATATATATATATATGGATATAAATATATATATATATATATATATATATATATATATATATATATATATATATGCATATAAATATATATATATATATATATATATATATATATATAAAGGAAAAAATTTTCATGTATTTTATTTAATTATTCTGGGAAATAACTGTGGATAGATCCATTTAAGTAATAAATAATTTAAAAAATATTTTATAAATTAATGATTATAAGTGACTAATACCTCTCTAAAAATACGTTTTATCTCTATTGTGGATTATTATTTATTAAATAATACAAAGAAGCATGCGTGATTGATTGCTCATATTGTTAACATATACACACCATGGAAATTCTACATCTAAAAGCAAAGGAATGAAGAGTACACACTCACACGTCCTTGTAAAGCACCCGTTGTCAATTGAAACTTGAACAGAGGCTAGAATCGATTCAAAGAACTTTGTAGAGCTATATTTCATGTTTTAACGATCACAAGTAATCTTTGTTCTAAAGTAGAATAGCTAGGTAAATTATAGAATTCACTAATTTTATAAATTTTAACTGACTTGTCTAGTTATTTTATAAAATACCTTGTTATATCCTATGAAGTAAAGGATATTACACACATACACCCATATGCGTACTGTATTAGCAAACTGTGATCACATTTTTCATTTCTTCCTATTAATCAGTTTTTGTAACATAGTTGTAAAGAAAATATAAGTTTACATCAATTTTGCTTGCTATTTAAATAAGTTAATAGCATGGCTAAACGACATATAATTCCCTACATAAAGGCAACAAATACTGTTGCTTAGAACTTTTCTCACTTATTGATTTGTAGGTAAATTGTTATATTGTTAGAAAAGAATAAAACTTGGAAGAATCACGAAACCAAGAAGCAGAAGTTTTGCTTCTGACACGTATAAATTGTTATCTGTCAAAAACACACAAATCAGTGAAAAAAACATGATTTTGTATATAAGATTGCTTTCATCATTGCTCATGCATGTTTTCCAAAAAATTGCCAGTCAGCAAATAAGTCTAAATTAATAAATTTCTTGCAAAAAAGTTTTACATAGATGTTTTTAAAAAATGAAAAGAAAAAACATTGTTTTAATTTTTTTCTTTTCAAAGAAATGATTGATGAATTACCCTTATGTTTGAAAACATTCTTCATTAAGCTTTTATTTGTTACCTCATCATATTTTAAAGTTAATATTTAATGTTTCTACTTAAACTTTTCCATGCTTAAAAAAATGTAACTTTAAAGTATTGTATTTTGTAATATTATTCGCATAAACGATTTTGCTAAAAAAGGTTACTTATTATCTTAAAGATTAGGTATTTTTAAAATAAACGGTTCTTTATCATAAGAAAGTATTATTGGCTTATATCAACATAATTTTCGTTATCAGAGATTTTTTTAAATGTGTGGTATCGTTATAAAATATCATCTTATTTGAAATATTTTACAAATAAATTCATTTTAAAATGTATTTTGAAGTAATATAACACATTAAAATCCCAGGGAAAACATCCTTATCAAATCAAATGCAATGTTTTTTTTTTTTTTTTTTTTTTTTTTTTTTTTTTTTTTTTTTTGTGCCAGCTAGGTTGGCAGTATGGGATGATTTGCTCCACTTTTGCATACTGAACCCTATTTGGTGTGGATTCCGACTGCTTCAGTACACACATGCCATAGGAACCCGTTTAAAGGGTAGGCAACCATTCACACCTCATTCATACACAGAAAGGACAAAGACAAGATAGATAGAGAGAGAAAGTACACCCATGCCCGAACCGGGATTCTAACTCAGGAATCCACAATAGGGTACTCTGACCACTAGACAGGGCGGTCGGCAGCCTAATGTCTTAAACACTAAAATAATTTTTTCGGATTTACTTTAAAATAATTAGTTTTTATAACTATTACATAAAAATTAAATTTAAGGAAAAAAGAGACTTGAGTCACTCATTTTGTTATTCATTACCTTGGTACCGGTAAAGGAATTGGTAAATAGTTACGATCACTTTATAAAATAATAATAACATTCATAAATTGCCTTTTTATGACTCCATATTTTATGGAATGAGAAGTCGTGGTATTGTCAATGTTGAATAACGGTTGGTCAAATTTGAGTTTCTTTATTCTGCATTCACGCCTCTTAAGGTTAAATGTTAAGAGTTTTTTGAGTTATTGTTTTTGCGCTGTGTGCATACAGTTTGTAAACAATACTTCTAAAAATGTAGGCACTGGATATACAAGCATCTTACTGCATATTCTGTTAGTCATGGCAAACATGACTGTATTTACCTTGATTTACTCTGCACTATAGTAAGAATGCAAATATTATATTTAAACATGAAACAGTATTCAGAGAGGTGAAATATTAATCCTGTAATCTGTAAGATATTTCCCTCAGACTTATATATCCAAATAATACAAAATGAATATATTTTATGAATATCCATTAAATATTTTTTGAAAATATTACATGCATTATTTACAAAAGTATAATTTCTGTATCAAGATAATACATAATTAAGGAAGAACCGCTATATGTAAACATTATACTCAGTTAAGAAAAATAAATTCAAGAAAGAACAGTATAAATATAATTTGTGTTTAGTTACAAACGCAGTAGCTCGGACAAAATTAACCAGAGATTTTTGAAATTTCCAGCAAGTACCTTGTTATAGAAACGAAATCCTTAAAAATGGTCGATTTTCTTTCTTACATATTTTTCGCTTGATTCCTGGTAAAGTTGAAGAAGAAAAGTTTTAAACAGTTAAATAGTTCACACATTAAAAATATGAAAATGAAAATGAATAGTTAAATAATGTCTTACAAAAATATTTGTTCCGTAGAGTAAGAAGATTACTTTACCAACAGTGTTTTTCAACAATTGTTAAAAACAATATTTTTTCTCTGTACATTTTTTATTTCGAGAGAAATATTTTTACTTACTACCTAAAAAGTGATATAACTCTCTAAAATAGATGCGATGCTGTAATGATAAATAAAGATATCTTTAACGCAGAGAATTAAAAATTGATTTTTAATTATTACTATAGAAATAGTGATAAATAATTCCACACTTATCGTAAAATAAAGGATTTACTTTTTTGAAATTTATGGAGAATTTTTTTAAAAAAACTAGTTAAAAATGATTATTAAGAAATATATTTTCAAAATAAATTTATTGATGAAAATTTTGTAAAATGTTCATGATAATTTAAATGCTTATTAACGATAGGTACATAATAATGTTGCTATAGACAATTACGAGTGCATTTTTTAATTAGAATTAAAGGTATTGTTGCTTACTCATAATATGTTTCCTTCTATTTTATCAAATATTCAGAAAGATAGTTTAAAACAATCATCCAAATATCAGATAAGCAGAAAAAAGTTTTATAAAATTTTATATTTGAAGTAGAATGAATCCAACAAGTGGACTTATTATAGCACTCCCATTATATGATTCTATATTAATTACCACAGTTATTAATGTAATCTTCATTTAATAATTGAGGTCAAATGTTACAATATTAAAGGAAAGTCTTAGTCAATAGTCACTGCAGAAACAAGGTATACAGCTGGAGAATCGAAATTAGGGAAATATTTATAATAAGAAATTTAAAACTTCCTGTATCGTTAAATCCAATTTTAGATTTCCGATGAATTCACAAAATAATAAATTAATTTTTGAGACTTTATCTTTTATTGAGTAAATTTAGCTTTATAGTGTACAAATCCAATATAAGGTCTCTTAAGAATAAATAAATCACAAAAACTATATGTGTAATATTTTCACTATCGGGAAGCTCAGAATATGAGTTTAGATGAAGCATTATTTGATAGTAATTGTTTTGAGATCGATTTGTTTCATAAATTTTGCATTTAAAATAAACATTTAATTTGTTAAATATTAAACTCCATCAAACAAACAAAAAGAAATAGAAGTTCATTTTTGTAGTTTGCTTTTTAATTCATAAAAGAAAATTATTAAAAATTTTTCAATAGTTCATTTTTATAATTTGCTTTGCAGTTGGTTTAATAATACAGGAGCTAATTTATTATTTTTCTTAACAATAAGTTTACAATAAAGTTTTTTTAAGAAGTTTGATCCGGAAATATACCTTTATTTCCGGTAAAATTGATTTTATCAGTTTACTATTATGTTTGATTATTTAGTATTTAAACTTATAACGCCAAAGCTTTAATAATTAAATTTTTTAACAAAAAAAAGTGGTTAAAAACTTGTTTTACTAGACATATTATTGGTTGATAGTAATAGAATGTGCGATTTACATTATAAAAAATACATATGTAACACTTGTACAGATTTAAAACCCACTTAGAAACTGATATATATTTACGACAAATAAATAAAATACAATTTAACTGATGAATTGATATTATACTTATTAGAAATTTATTCTGAATTTTAAGACAAAGTTATGTTTAAGTTCTATTTAGAATTTCAAGATATATTTAGCTGATTGAAATAGAATTTATTTCTAGTATTATATAATTGAAAAAATTATTTTCGGTATTCTTAAAAAATTTTAAAGCGTTCTGTGATTAAAGAACATTGGAACGAAGATTTATTTTGAAATTCCAATAAAAATAAAATCTAATAATAAAATATATGTTATATCATTTGTTTCAAACTCATTTAAATAATTTCAAAATTTAGCTTTAATGCATTATAACTGCTTAGTTAATTAATTGTTATAAAACAAATCGAATACACTTAGAACATTTTATACCCATCGTAATGAAATCGCTATTTGCACAAATTTTTGAGTAAAAGTTTCCTAAATTTAAGTACACACCAAACGAATTTTAAACATCAAGATAAAAAAAACTGCAAATTAAGGACGAGTTATTCTCAAAGTTTCTTAGTACTTTTCATTAGAAATGTTTAAAAATAAATTGTCACATTCAGTCTTAAATATAATAACTTAATTCTTATGTGACTTAAAAATATATCCTCGTTAATTTGCTATTAAAACTTTGTAATTTATATATATATTTATTACTTACTTCAATTAGTTCAAATACTTTAGCTTTAACCCATTTAACAAGCTTAATTAAATCATAAGAAATTAGGCTTTTTATTTGATTTCTCGTGTTTTTATTTCTCATGTTAAAATAAAAATCAAAAAATATATAAAACCAATTCCATACATATTCAAAACCCTGTAATAATAATTTAGAAAATAGAAAGTATTTTATCATTTTTTATGAGCATTTAGATCAGTGGCTCTCAACCTTTTTGGGATCACGGAACACTTTTAAGTGGTCTCGATTTTGGCGGAACACCATTATCATAAAATTTGTAAATCTAATGTAAATCACACAAAATAATTGGAAGATTAATATTTAATTGAAATAAAGATATATATTACATGGTAACTTATTTTAATGAGAAATTTGCGCTTGACGACCTTTACAAATTTCCTCAAGGTTGGGTCTTATGTAAGAGAGCGCTACTCTCATTTCTTCTTCTAAATTGATAAGTCTTTCTCTTTTTTTGCTTTTAATATTTGTTAGAGTTGAAAATCCAAGTTCGCACAGATAGGACGTCGAAAAGAGCAACAAGATATTCAACGCTCGTTTTGCAATAAATGGATGTTCATTCTCGATGGAAATCCAAAACCTTTCCACTCCTTCTTCTTTGAATTTTAGTTGTAACGTTCGATCCGTTGATATATTAATAAACTCATCTGCTTCCTGAATAGAAAAATCTTGGTTCATTATATCAAATTCACCAAATGGATTTCGTGCCTTCCAAAGTCTTCAATATTAAGAGATGGAAAGTAATGAGTTATTTTGTCCTGCAATATTGACAAATGCTCTGTCACATTTGAAATCATTTCGTTAATGTTAACAATATTTTCCGTTGCTAATAACGGAAACATATCAAATTTGCGATTTTGAGCAATACGATTTTTCCAAAGCAAAAGCTTTTTCTGGAAAGCTAGCAATTTGTCTGTGGATGTCAGAATATTTTCATTTTTTCCTTGAAGAGACTGAATTTTGTAGCTGAAGATATCGGCTAAATATGCTAGCTTAGTACACCATGCATCATTTTCCAAATATTTTACGTATACATCATTACCCTCTTGTCTAAAAAGAACTAGCAATTCCTGTTTCAACTCATGAACTCGGGTTAGCACTTTTCCTCTTGAGAGCCACCTCACTTCAGAGTGCAAAAGCAAACATTCATATTTGGATTCCATGGTGTTACAAAGTTGTTTTTTTGAACATACGGGTTTTTAATGGTCTCGATTTAATATAATTCACCATATGTACGACTTGCTCCAAAACAGACTTTAAGTTTGCTGGTAGACTCTTCGAAATCAAAGATTCCTGTGCAGAAAGCAGTGAGTAGAGACTATATTTGAATTTATTGCTTTAACTCGACTACAAAATCCCTTAATACTGCCACGCATGGCTGGAGCTCCATCAGTACAGATTCCTGCGCAATTTTCCCAGGATAATTTCCATTCTTCCAAATATGATTATACTTAATTAAATATGTCTTCTCCAGTTGCGTGACCAATAAGTTCCTTGCAGAATAAACTGATTTATTATTTCAGTGTCGTCAACAAAGCGAATAAATGCGATTAATTGGGCTTTGCCACTTATGTCAGTGGATTCGTCAATTTGCAGCGCAAAATTTTTTGTACTTAATTTCGACGTCACCGCGTTCTCTATAAAACCTGACATATCTATAATTCTTCTTTTTATCGTATCGTCCGAAACAGGGAATTTTAGGACGTCTCGCTGCGCTTCATTGCCAAACATAATCTTAACAATTTCTAAACATGCAGGCAAAATTAGCGATTCTGCGATATCATGCGGCTTTGCTTCAATGCAATTAGTTCTGCCACTTTATAAGAAGCGATTTGCGCTTTATCCGAAATTGTAACGCTCTTTCGAAAGCATGTTGCTTGCACTTCTTGATTTTCAGCAATCTTTCGAAATAATCTTTACCTTTTGAAGTTAGACAAGAATGTTTTGTTGAAAGGTGTCGCTGTAACTTAGCTGGGACCATTGCACTGTTAGCCAATTTTTCACCACATATAATACATCTCGGAATAGGAACATCTTGACTACCGCTCCATGTAAACCAAACTTCAGATATTCTTCCGAATAATTCCGAACTGATTCGGATATCTTTTACGTTTATTTTCGGCATTTTTGTTGTCTTGCATATCACCTTCAATTGAAGAAGACCTGCTTGTACTCGCCCCAACATTAACCTCACTTTCACTCTTTCTTTTCAAAAATTTGTCCATATTTCAGATTTAAAAGTCTTGTATAAATGTTAAAATAAGCAACTAAAAAGATAAGAATACTGTTAAAACTACACAACTTGCATTTCATCTTATCAATTTCCAACAATATAAAATATATATATATATAATAAAAAAACACACTCACGAAAACTAGATATTTATATTAAATTATGGCTGAACCTCAGGTCGAAATTGCGCTTTTGTTATTTCATTACGAAGAAAAGAGAAACAGCACGAAATCAACACTACGTAGCGCTCCTGTATTATCAGTACATTAGAAATTTAGTGGTATTCCTGGAGTAACTCCAAACGACGTAACTGCGTCGTTTGATAATTACACTGTTAATATTATTGACTGTTCCGCGAAAATTTAGAATAATATTGAATATTTTTGCTAAATTTCAAATAATTAACAAAACTATGTAGTATTTATTTTATAATAATAAAAAAATTTCTTGTTTCTTATTATATTCAAAATTTTCGCGGAACACCTGGGACAGCTTCGCGGAACACCAGTGTTCCGCGGAACGGCGGTTGAGAACCACTGATTTAGATCAATATTGCTCAACATCGTCCTGGATAATATATACTCTGAGCCTAATAAATAAAGTATTGTAATAAATAAAGATTGAACTCATTAAAATTTCAAATTAAATCAATCGGTTGGATAGTAAAAAAGTTTTATTAGAAATTCCTCTAAAACTATTATTAAACAAATAAAATTTATTAAGAAAATATTTAATTAACTTCACTTTCTTGTGTAAAAATGTGCAATTAAAGTCAAGTTATTTAGAATTTAGACAATTTAGTCTAATATTCCAACATATTAAAAAAGAAGAAATAAACGGAAAAATTTGCCGAAACGAATTTAAAAAATCACATTAAGAAGTTAAAGTAAATTTTAAATAAAGAATGTCAATACAGAATATTTACATTAGATACATTTAAATGATATTACGTACTCTCTCTCTCTTTTATATGGATGGAAAGGAAAAAAATAATCCGCGGTATTTTGTTTTCATCACAAAATATGCTATTGGGAAGAGAATGTTATCATAAAGTATTAGTTTTTCTGCGGAAATTTCTGAACTGCTACATAGAATAAGTGGAGTTGGATAAATATCTGCTAAAAGCACATTTTCAGATTGACTCAAGAGAATATCCTGAAAACTTACTTTTAGACCCCAATGATTGTAAAAACATATCTGAATTGTTATTTAAAGCTCCTATGCTACGAATACGTTAAAGAATCAGATCTAAATCAAAGAAATATTTTCAAGAAAAGTGTGTTTACAAAATTTATTTATAAATTATTCCTTTTTTCCAAACGTTATTCATATAATATTTTTGTTTAAAATAAATTGAAGAAAAATAAGTTGTGATTTTAAGTATGAAGACTTTGTGTACCCGTAATACAAGTCAATAATTAATTAAACCAATGCCCTTTTGCTTTATATTATAAGTATCGATAAATTAACTAAATAATAGATAGTTTTTTATTAGTTAAAAATATGTTTTAGTAATACTTTAGTGTTTTTGTAACTGAGAACATATTTAAATTCTATGTTAATGTTAAGGCATTATTTTTGATAAATTATCTTACGGATATTTAAATTTTAGATAAGAATTATTAGATCATATAAGGCTTAACACTTTATACAGTAATTCGAATATTATTTATATATACAGCATGTTATTCGGTGAGTATTTTTAAAGTATGTCCAAAAATTTCATTAGCGCAAATTGAAATTAAAAAGATAAGATTTAGATTTAGATGGTGGGCTGTATTCTCATATTGCAAAGGAGGAAACTCAGAAAATTCCTAAATACACAATTTATAAAATCCTATAATATCACAAAGATTGGCAATTTTATGGCAAATATTTCATGTTTTTCATCAATTAATTTTGATACTACGTAGTAGAGAGTTTATTGTAAGGCATTTTAATACTCAGATCTAAAATTGCCATGAGGAAGGACTTCTCAAAGCTACTGATCCGCATTTACTTGTCGCGTGTGAGCAAACGCGGAAAACTCCCAAAAATTCACTAATCAGACAGAATAAGGAAGATTTATGTATTTAATAAGGCAGAATTACTGAATTTATCTAAAGTTGTTCCAAATTGGCTGGTATTGAGCCTGAGCCTCTATGCTCTCAAAAGCTTTGTCCTACCAGTAAGCCCCGGGTGCCCCTTTATGTTTTAATTTACAAATGACCACTAATGAACATCTTATTACGTCCTTGTTAGGACTAATAAGCTATAAATCAATGTGTAAAAGATAAAGTGTGTGCATTAATATAGTTAATAAAAGATATTATAGTTCTAATAAAAAATTACCTTGATGGAAATATCCATGTCTGACCATATAATTTTCACTTAAAATTCTTGGTCAGATAAAAAAGTTTTTTTGTAAAAATATCCCTCATTTTATCCACATTTCTATACTTGAACAACATTTGTTTCACCCAATGAAGTATATTGATCAATATTTTGCTTTCCTATCGATTATATGTTTTTGAATCTCAAGCAAAAAATCCATGAAACTCTTTCGAAATGCAATTTTCGACACGAGTTTTCATAACGTTTTACAAAAAATCATGACTAAATAGCCCTATTGCAGTAATGATGTGAAATTAAAGATAAAAAAGTTATATTTTTATTTGGGTGGTCATTTTCTGCTTTCGTAGTTTTTACCTTATAAATGGCTTTTTTCAAGCGCGTTCTGTCCAACAGAAAAAGAGACAGTTTTATTCCACAAATTCAAAGTGGATTCTGGACCCCTTCAAATATTTATGACAGAGATGAGGATTATACTCACGAATTGTTGAACAACGAAACAAAGGTGGGGCATTATCTATTTCCTTCGTGCATATTATAAGGGTTGGTGCTATATTCTCTCACTTACAGGACGTGAAAACGGAGCATTATATATGAAAAGTATTTTCGGGGAGTGGAATGCAGTGCATATCAAAAAAAGTTACAATAACAGGTTCATACAGGGTTATTCACTATGCTGATGTTTTAATATTAGCTCACTTGGTGTAGCTTTTTCATACATTTTAGAATGGAAAGCACCGAGTTGATCACAGTTATTGTTGAACAGTGGGTGACAAGTACTGGTTTTCTGCTTTCTACATGCGCGAGGTCAGGGAAGGTATTTGGAAGATTTTGAGCTTTCACCATAGTGACGTGTGAATGTTCCACATTGTATGAAAAATCATTCCTGGAAGTCAACACACGGTGGAGTATTCAAGATACTTTACAAGAGTTACAGAACAGTATTAGAGATGAATGCGCCACATACATTCATTAAAAATGAGTCAAAAGAAATATTTTACTTCATTAGCTTTTAAAGCAGTATTTTATTTTTTATTATTTAAAATAACTGTACATTACAATGTATCCTAGAAATTCATAAAATGAAGACTGCCACTTTTTAATAAAAACTATCACCAATTTTTAAAATTTTCGTATCAAAATTTATGTAACAAAAGTATTCAAAATTTATTTTAATTTCTTCATGAATGTATGAAATGATACATTTATGTTAAAAAGTAAATATTTAAGGAATCAAGCATGGCAGGAATACGATTTAAAAACTTATAAATGATAAATTAGATCGATAAACACCAGTTTTTCGAAACGCTTTTAGTTGCATTAGATAATTCAAATCAATTTAAATCTGTAATTATTTTCTCTCAACTAAATTATTACATCAAAGCGAAAATAAAAAAAATTAGTTAATAAATTTAACAAGTATTTTAAACATAGAACCAGTTTAATAAATACTATATGGTAAATAAAATTTTACATTAGACTTAAAATTTAAAAAAAATATCTAGTAATAAATTTTCCTGATGTATTATACTTTTAAGTGATTTGGACAAAGTTATCTTTCACTTTAAAAATTATAAATTCCTTTCTCATATGTAAATATTATACCTACAATATGGATGTGAAATTTATAGAATTGTTATCTGTATATATAAAAAAATTACTGAATTTTAACTACATGTTTGTGAGTTAATTTATTTCCTATTGAACAAGAGAGTATGAATTAAATTTTTGAGTGGTAAATGTGCATCATGGTAAAATATTATGTTTTTTCTAATGTATCGTAAATTTACCAGTAAGTCAAATGTAAAGCAAATTCACAAATTATTTAGTGGCTTATTTTACTGAAATCTAAATATCTAAGAATCAAACACATACATATAATTTTGTTCCTTAACTATTAAAAAATTTATATAACAGCATAACAAAATCTGTACATTCTGCTTAGAAATTTTATTTTAATTTTTATTTAATTTAAAAAAAAACTTAAATTTACTAATTAAATTAAAATTTTTATAATTAATAAAATAATTTAATAAATAAAAATTATTAAAACAGAAAATTTAAAATATTTAATAATAAGAAATAGAAAGTTTATAAATTTAAATATAATTATACTAGAATCTTCAATTATGACTTTAATTTGTCTATTATTATGTTTTAAATGATCCATAAGTATTAGTCTTTTACCAAATTTGCCGTTTTTCAGTCCTTGTATTTAAACAGTATCTAAAAATAAATCAAACCTAAATCCAATTCTAAATGCCTAAGAATCGCTAATTCTTTATGTTGCCATTCCATTAATCTAAATTCTCTCTCTGTTTCCACGTACGAATAAATCCAACTTGTCATGTTACCTGTTCTCTGGTCTTATTCTGTCGGCGTGATGTGTTGCATGAGTTAACAGTGATTTATATGGGTTAAAGCACAGGACATAAATTTAGATTCACCTTGCACAAAATTTTCTACTCCAACGATTCTAAAATTATCCCGTATGGTGCATTCCGTGTTCCACAAAAATATTCAAGCGATCCGCAAAAGGTAAAGAATGTTTAATTAAAACTATCTTTCTTTTAAAAAAATTAGTCGAGAAAATGTTCAGTTATGTGTATTTAAGTTCGTGAATAACTCGAAGAATGTTATTTTGCAGAATAGTATTGTGATTGTGAATTATATATGCTAAGTTCAAATTGAAGCATGAAATAAATTAGTTTTTGATATTGAAAAATTTAGACAATTAGTTTTTGAGGAAAAAATAATTTGAGGATAAATTTAAATAGAATATTTTTGCTTAAAGTCAAAGCGGCGTTAAGTTTAATTGTAAGATGGTTGTAAGGTATTTTTCAGCAATTATTGAAATTCAACGTTTCAATGATTACTGAGTCTCTTTCCCGTGAAACAAGATCTGAGACTATTGCAGAATTCAAAGTATTTCACAGAAATTGAAAAAAAAAATGTTTAATGGATGAATGTTTGTGAAATCTAACTTTAATAAATAATCAGAGAGTAAAAGTGTTATTTTTGTATAAAAATGCAAATTTTCATAAATAACCTTAAAAAACTAGTCATAACCAAATTAGAAATAATTTGGTTATGATTTATTAATTTTTTTATTGGTAACTCATTTTGGTTCAAAATTGCTTAATAATTTTATCAAAACAAATGAATGAATCTAAAAATAAACATATAGTTAAATTAGATATGTGTTGAACAATCTCAAATCAATTTAAATAATTTTTATTTATGATATTGAGCGCATAAAGATTGGTTTGTTTATTGTCGGAGATTATGGTTACAATAATGTAAATGGATTAAATGTTGAGTTGCGTGTTTATTTGTCTACGGCCAATTTTGGTCCGCAATTGTTCACCAGAACTGAAACAATTGGTTAAAGTGGATTCTGAAATACAAATAAACATTATTCTCGAAGTAAGAAATCGAACTCGCTAATAGTTGAATGGAAGACTATAGCATTTATCATTCAGCGATCCGTTTAGTGATAAAATGTGGCAATATCTCAAAAATGTTATTTACTTTTAAAATGTTCGGAACTGTTCAAATATAAAAATGGATAAAATGATAATAACAAATGTAAAATTAAAAGAAATAAATACAAATTTGATACAGACTACGTCAGTAATATTTTTTATAAATTTAGTCTTATTTGACGATTAACATATTGCATTACAAGAAAATACATTTAAACAGCTAAATACCTTTCCTTTCATGAGTTTTAAATTAATATTTTTTAAATTAAGGCAATATTTTACAATATTTTTACATAAAACTTTTTTGTTAATACTTTATATTTTCGATAACATTATGTAGTACACTTTTATTACTATCGATATTTATGTGAAGTTAATAATTTTGAAACCGTTTCAGTGATTTTTTTAAATGAAAATTTCTAATGAAAAATTTATATGTACGTCATGATGGCCATTTATTATCATTTCATTTCTAAAATGGAAATGGAATTTCATTTGAAATGAATTATAACTAAATGTAGAGGCACAAATATTTTTGTATCACAAACAAAATTAAGAAACCTCGCAATATAGTTTTAAACATGATTAAAAGATAAAAATTGCTTCATTTTTAAAAATACTTTTTATTTAAAATTCACATTACATAAAAATGTGTTTATTTGAAAAAGTTTTCATTTAGAATTATATACCCATAATATATTATAGGGAAATACAAGAAATACATGTAAAAACATTTTTAGATACAAAATTTTACTTTGTTTCAGTTAAATTAGCATAAAGATAAAAAAAATAAGCACTGCGATAGTTCTTGTACATAGACAAAGACAAAAAAAGAAAAAAAACACTCGCTGTAAAACCCCAAAGCACTTCAAAATAAAATAAAACAGAAATCACTAGAGGCATAAAGAAAAATTTAAAAAATTAAATTTGGAGATTTTTTAAACGAAGATTTAAATTATATTTCATTTTAATTTATGGGCTCCTGATATTATTTTGTTTCTAATTTAGAAAATGCTCTAACATTATGCTTTATTGCTATATTTATGATACATAAAACCATTCAACAAGTGATTTTAATAGTCTTAACGATTTGTATCAAACATATTATTTTAGATCTAATTATTTATTTAAAAGATTATTTGAGATTCAATGAATTAATTTAATTTGAATGAATTATTTTAGAAAAAAAAATCCTGGATAATTCGAAATGCAATATTAACTATTGTTTAGTATAATTAAAATAATAAATAAAAATACAAAGAAATTTTACACCCACATAAGAATCAAAATACTGCCTATATTTGATAGTTGTTATTATTTAATATTACATTTCTCTAGTTTTAGGACTTAAATACAGAGGAAAAAACAAAGAAACCCATTGAATGTTTCTATTATTTATGAAAATGAAAATTTCTTCTTTCTAATCGTAAAATATTCCTCTTGGGATGGAAAATAAAAACCAGAGGTAAAAGAGAATTATAGTTGTCCATGGCCATATTTTTACATCCAAAGACAGTATTTTTGCTATTGGGAAATAAATGTCAAACATGCATAACTTGATTATATTTTATTTTTATAACGGCTTTTTTTAAAGAGGAATATTTTGTATTTTGATTTTCTGTTTCAAAAAATTACTTCATTCTTTACTTTTTTGGTTTATTATTGTTTCTTTTTTGTACTACTTGCGGTATCATGGAGAAAATTGATTTTATCTCATCTTTTCAAGACATTTTAGACAGTTTAAAGAACATATGCAAAATAAGTCAGTGATCAATAATTATAATACATTTTTATGATTGATTTGTAATAAAGTTTCATATTAACATAAAATACTTATTTAAGAGTAATTCCTTATAAAAAATTCGGAGGCTAAGTAAAGAAACACATAATTGTATATTTTTGTGCCGTAAAATTAACTATTCAATTCCATCAATACACTTAAATATAACCCCAATAATTATTAAAAAAAATCAATTTTCTGAAAATAAAGACCGAGATGATAATAGTTTAAATTAATGAAAATTAGATGTATACCTTTAAAAGCTTCAATTCTGAGCATATGAAAAATAATCATAATAATTAATTTTCATATATAAAAAAGTTTATGAAAAGAATTGAAAAAAATTGAATATAAACATTCAATTATCACGAAAGTATTTATAAAAATATAATATTCTAATTGAAAAATGATAAACTCTGTTTTCTGAGATTTAGTGTTTCATGACATTTAAAAAATTCTTTGAAAATCAAATCAAATAGAAATGAGATGTTTTGAATTACTGTATGATGTAATTAGGAATTTTCAACAACACATTTAGGAATACAGAAGAAAGTGGTCATACTGTCTCAGAAAATAATTTACGGTAATTTGGAGAATACTATTTCTTTCTAAAATCACTTCAATGTGTAGTATTTTAAATTTTTCTTATATTTTATCTTTCTAAATAATAGTTAAATGGTCAACTCTCTTATCAGAAATGCAACTTATCATTAGTTCAATTCCCATCTGTCAAGCAAATATTGTTATAATTGGGGATCTTCTTTCGAACGCAAATTACACTCATATTTGTTTGTGTCAAATGTGACCACAAAACAACAAAAACTGATTCCAAATATCAAAGATTACTAAGTATTTGTGAGAATACGGCATTTATGTTTATGAAAAGCAAATGAGAGAATACGTTATGACATAGTTAAGAAATGCTGTGCGTTTATTTCTGGTAAATGTTTCTAATTAGGAAACAAAATGAAATGAGTTAGTTTTGCTTGAAAGTAGCTCACGAAATTATTAGAATAGAACTTTTGAACTTATTGAATATGAATTTTGACTTTTTGCAACAAATATAGAAAAAAAAATTCATCAGATAATCTCAGATCTTAAAGACATAAAAAACCTCATCATTTATTTTAATAATAAACTGAAAAATATTAGGCAATGACTTCGATTTCAATAAAATTACTAGTGTATTTATACTAATTTTTAATATAAAATGAAGCATCAATAATAGAAAATATAGAATGAAACAGAAGAAAAATTCCGATACAAATCAGCATTTATAATATCAAAACCAAAAATGGATTTTAAATGCAGTGATCGCAATTCTCTAAATTTTATTTTTAATGTCTTAATCGTGAAATTCGATCAGAGTTTCTTTTGAGAAAAACTGATTTGAAATTTCAAAGACATTGTAGTGTGTCATGGTTTGGGGCTTTCACATGCGTAATTATATCAGAATATGCAAATGAGCGTAGAAAATGATCTTGAAGTTGGAAGAAGTGTCAATTTAAGGTTGTAAAATCGATTCCAAAGAAAATTACATGTTCTTGATGTTGATTAGAATGATGTGATTTACATACTATAACAACATGTTATAATCAATATATTCTATTAAAAGTTCGTCAAAACAATACAGACAGTGCTTTAGGGCTCTAAAAATAGTTTCCTTTTGAAACTACAGAAAATGTCTTAAAAATACGTTTTTTTTTTTTTTTTTTTTTTTTTTTTTTGGATATCTATATCCATGTAAGACAGCGGTTTCCTTATGGTGTTGTGACACAGTTAATATTGAATAAGAAGGATTTTAAATACCAAGATTTCATTGGAGATTTAGCTGCGGTTTACATACAAATCTCGATTTAGTTTGGAATAAAACATTATAAAGACATTTAGTGCGTTTATATGCCATCGAAATAACTCTACATCATTTCGAGAAGAATCAATTTTAATAGAGATAAGTTGATGTAATGCGTTGGTACCAGCTTTCACGGCATACAGTATAACGATATTGACAGTCAAATGATTAGTTATTACCAATCGACATTCAACTTACTGTATCACAAACTGATGATCATCAGTTGACGTTAGAGTAATAGCAGCTTCTTGGAGGGCGATGGATCCTTGGGGTGGTCTGGAGCAACGGAAATCTTCTTCGCATCTGTAGAAAAATAGACGCCAGTGACGGTCATCCAGCACATAAAACTGACGCTTGGAACTCTTCAGGCGACTGAATGCTATGGAAAAAAATATTTTTGCATCATTTCGGGACATGATGAAGAATTTAAATAAAAATTAAGTTTATTACACTTCATTAAAAATGTGTGGTTTATTTTCCTCAAACAATTATACTCACAGTTTATTTTAAAAAGTGAATTTGAGTAGAAGATTTTAATAGTTTAATCGTACTTTTTATAAAATATTTAATTTGTTCCCATAGAACAGAAACTTTACTACGGAACATCATGCTCATTTAAAATCTTTCAGACAAAAAGTAGAGGGAAAAAAAGAAGAAAAAACAATAGCTCAAAATAAAATGCAATAAAGTGCTAAATTTTAAATATAATCTATTTTGTTGAATATATGAGGTATTTCCTATAAAATTTTCTCTTCTATGGTATTTAGTTTCAAATTTAAAGTAGTTCATTCAAAAGGTTTTACATTCTAATTAGGAAATAACGAGGATAACAAATACACATTTATAGAAAATTACTTTTTATAATTATTCCGTTGAACAGACAATTTTATCAAGAACAGAGATAACAGAATTCTCAGACTATGAAAACTATGGATAATTCAGAAAGAAGCATGAAAAGTAGACCCCAATTAAAAGCAAAATACATTTTTTAAATTATGATTTTTTAATGTTTATATTTATAATTAATAATGTAATAGGATAATAGGATGATTCAAATAGGATGAATTTCAGTTACAACTCTTGGTATGTTTTAGAATTTAAAATTTTATGGGATGTGTAAAAAGTATATCCAAGATCTCTTGTGAATCTTCTATGGTATTATACAATAGAGGTTAAATACTAGACCAAAAGTTAAAATCAATAGAGTAATTGGGTTTATATTTTGGTATTGCCTGGGGATTGATTATGGTGTTGACCTTTTAATGTGTACCAAGCATTTACCACAAGGAAGGAAGCTCAGAAAACTCCCAAGCACTCCCGCAGACAAGCAAGTATGCATAAATAAAGCAGAAATAAAAAAAAACCGTCTCGCGTAGTTCAATAGCCCATTTGGTCAGAAGAGATGGTCTTACTACCAGACCACGGGAGCTCTAATGGATTTTCATTGTAATTGTGATTCAATAACAGGTTGCTTTGTGATTACAAACAATTCAAAATTTTCAGTTCTTATTATTTAAATGACTGTTAATACCAGCTGCATTATTAATCAAAAAGATGCATTTTAAAATAAAAATTAAAATTTAAGTCCTCCGTATTACTTGTAATATATCATTGAAAAATATTTTTGACAAGAAAGGATATAATTTTTAAAAATGAATCTAACCAAATTTTACTGTAAAAAATGTATAGTAAGAAAATCTTTTTTTAAATATTCAAAAATATTTTTCCCTTTTATATTAAGTTGATTTCACTTGTGTCCGCTGGTTGTGGGTTTAATCAAAACGGCCTTCACTGTAACAATAATTTAATTACTCAAAGCTAAGTTGCTCACAATAACAAACAGAAATACTGAATTATAGGATGATAAAACGCATCCACAGAATTCGAAATCATAAGCCTAATTAATCACCTTTCCTTCTCCCCGCTGGGACGCTCTCGGGACAAATTCTCTCTGTAAGTCTAATCTGTAACTATGTCTTATTCTTCTGCGCAGGTAAACTCCAAAAATAATTGCAAAGTAAATTATTATTTACAATTTTTCGATACTTTATCTTATAAAATCTTAATGTATAGGATTATAATATTTTAATGAAACATCTGAATATTTCATCAGTATCTGTTAAATTTGAGGATATTTTTCTGTTCTTTTTATATTAGGTATAAGTAAATAATTTCTTGTAAATATTTTTGTTATTTTTAACAAATTAGCTTAAATATAATAACAAATTGTGTTTAACAAATTGGCTTCAGTAATTATAAATTTGATTCAGTGTAAAATAAAAAGGAGCAATTTATATAGAATTCAATTCCAAATAAATAAGAAAAAAGGTATGTTTTCTTAAAATAATAGGGATAAAATATTAGAAAAAAGATTAATTACAAACGACAATTTATAAAGTTTCTTAATTTTTTATTTTTATTTTTTTTTGCTTCACAAATTATATTTAATAATAGAGTTTACATAAATTATAGCTGTATCTACTTTTAAAGTAATAATATTCTATAAAAATAAATTAAATTTTTTTTTAAATAAATACGTATAACAGCTAAATAAAACACCAAACACAGAAAAAAGAATTTTCACAATGTAATAATCTCATTCTACTATAATAATTACTTTAATTATATTATTATAATACGATGCAAAAATTCCTATAAAATGATATGAAATTCTTGCATAACTTTTACCTTACTCAAAGTAATGTATATAGCTTTCGTGGAAAACATGTTAATTAGTTTCCTGTGATTTTCAAAACTTTGAAACTACTGTGATATTCGCTCTTTATCAATTGATTTACACTATGACAGATATTGCTCATGAAGTGTACTATTGTGTGCATTCTGATGGATTCCTCTTCACTGTGAATGGAGTTGCAACACTTTAGTTTCCTTGGTTACCCTTTTAATTATGGGTATTTTAATGTTTACCAAACTGTACTAAGATACTATTAAAACTGTAATTTCAAACTTAGAGATTCATATTGCGTAAGCTTTGGGGAACTGCTTACATTTAGTTTCAATTTGAGGTGGATCAAGCTTTGAGAAATGTATAAGCATTTAAAATATAGTGTGTGTTGCCACTAATGTGAATTTATTTTCAAAAAAGAATACAATTATAACATAATGCAATTTAATCAAAATTTATATTATAATTAAATAAATGTGTACAAATACTAATTTCATATAAAATGTATAAATACTAATTTCTTTACTCGAATTGATTTCGTGTTACCTTAGGCTCTCACAGATTCAATATTATAAGAAAACCTAAGAGATTGTCTCTAAAAGAGGTGAATCCAGTTAATGCATAGATTGCAGCTGTATGGCTCTGTTCAGTAGTGTAGCTGTTCGCATGTTTGATTCTCCCTTATATAAGATTAGTGGATTGAATTTATTCGCGAGGTTATGTAAGTATATCGTAGAAATTCGAAGATATTTATTCATTTATTTATAGTTCTTGTCTATAAAAATTGTTTCATTAGCTAAAGAGCACAAATGCAGGAAAAAAGTAATATAAATTTCTGACAAATGTAAATAATTTGTTTTAGAATTTGATTAGAAAAAGATTTAAATCTTAGGTTTGAATACATGCTATGTCAAACGGGATGCAATAAAGTAATATTATTTCCTATTAGCTATATATATATATATATATATATATATATATATATATATACATATTATATTATATATATATATATATATATATACATATTATAATATATATATATATATATAATATATAATATGTATATATATATATATAATATGCTAAATTTCGTCAAAGTTGATTCCGATTATTTGGTTGAATCGTCAGTGTTCTGGTATCGTTGCAATGGACTTCCAGTAGCATTCCAAATAACTTCAATGGTAAAAAGATAGGAATTCTTAACTTGTTACAAAAATGCCTTAAGACAGTTTACAACAACACGTATTGTAAGTGGGGGTAGTTTCTTTTTTAAAAGTAAGTATAATATGTTTTAAAACATGGTAAAAAATTATTCGAAAATTTCTAGTTATACAGTAAGTATGCTAGGCAAGAATATCTAGTTCTCAAGCTGTTAAAAGAGTTAGTATTCCAGGTGAAATGCTTCTTGTGAGCATGCGCAATGTGCGTTGCAAAGGTAAAATCAAGATTACTTTACTCGCTCATATTTGTTTATATGTGTGTCTACATGATTAAAATTGCGTAATAACTTTTTCAAGCAAGTTTATGTTTGTCTGTTTGCAACAGTTAAATAACTCATTAGACATAAATTTAGATATGGATGCTGACCTTTTTTGAGATTATCACAAACATTTTTTTGTCTGAACTCCTTTACATAAATATGAGTTGGATGTTATTTTTTTTTTTTGTTTATATCATGTTTTACTGTATTTGTAATCAAAATAAAGGAGTCAGGGAGTTGCTTTATATGATAATATAAACATATTTGAATTGAAAGGATGAAAAGAAAATTATGTCTTTTAAGAGAACAGTAATTTATTGTTGAAATAATCTCAAACTAAAGGCTTGCAAAATTTAAAGTAATCAAATAAACTACTTTTGTTGAATCACACGAAGAATGTATCAAACATACATCAAAGCATGATATTGTTAGATCTGTCAAAAAATTGTCCATGCATAGAGTTGAAAAATTTATTTAATAAGAAAAAATGATATTGTTCTTTTACATGCAGGAAAAATTTCAAATAATCCATGAATTTACGTTGCAATTATCCAAATTCAGCGAAACAGAATTCTATGAGAGTTAAACCAAGAGCGTAAGAATATCGCGGAAGAAATATGGAGGATATCATGATTTCAAGTGGGTGAAAGTTTCACGATTTTCTGACAGTCTCTTTCATTAGCATGTTGCAGCTACTGCTTAAGACAAAATGCTAGAGAATATTTATTTGACTCAATTTATAAATACATATATTATAAAAAAGTAAAACGTGAAAAAATTCTTATATTTGCCAGATATTCAAGTATACATGATTATTTTTTTATAAAATTTTTTTCGATTAATAGAGCGATATAGCTAAATATATAAAATAAAATGACATAATATTTTTTATTCAGTTTTGAAAATTCATTTTTTTTCTATAACACTTACTTGAGGCATGCAAAAACCAACAATTCTTCATTTTCCAACTTAATTTCAAATCCAGAATTAATAATTTGAACAATACGTTTATTATTCAAATTATTAAGCACTTTGACATTCCATCTGATTTCATACATGGAATTCTTTTGCTCATTCTAACTCATAGTTCTGAAGTAAACACAACTGATTTTATATTCTTTTAAGTAATATCCCATAATGTAATGTCGAAATACTGTATTGATTTCTATTCTAAGTTATATATATATATACATACATATATATATATATATGTTGTATACTCCAGAGAATGCAGCGCCACCGCTACTGCCCCCCCCCCCACTTGAGCTCCTCTCATCTACCGACACATTGCGCGGGGAGATGGATCAGCGAGGACGTAGTAAAAACACTCCTGTAATCTAATCTTTTGTATTATTAAATATCTTTGTTAGTTATTATTCAATCCTTATTAAACAATCCCCTAGACATTCCCACTACAACATGGGGTCTCCCACCTGTCTTCATCTTTTCAGCTATTTTTAAACTCAAAATAGAGGAAGTCGCAGAATATGATGGCGCACATGTGGCATCGGTCAACACCCACACTGTCGCATCTGAAAAAAGCCAATAAAACCGCTCCTAGGATCAATTCCACCATCCTACTAGCTCAGAGTCAATACTACCACTCTGGAAAACCAAAATTCATCGCATAGTCGGAAAAGAGCCAATACCACAGCTTTGAGGATCAATTCAACCGTCCAACCAGTCAAGAGCTAATATCACCATTTTGGAGATACAACTGCATCGCTTCAACAAGAGCCAATAAAACCATTCCGATGACCAATCCCACCGTCTCACCAGCAAGGAGTCAATAATACCACTCTGAAAGAACCAAATACATCGCTTCAGCGGAAACAAGCCCACATACTACCGTTCTGGCAGTATAAAACCTTTTTTACAAAGCATGTACCGAAACACGAAAAAAGAAGATCTAATTAAAACCACCATAGAACTAGATATAAGTGCACCTGATAATGCTACAATTATATGCTTAAAAGAATTAATTGAGAAGATAGACACATTCAAAAATGAACCTGACTTCGTCAAAGATATGATTTCGGTAATTGTCGAAGAAAGAAAAGAAGTCGAAAATTCAACAAAAGAAAAAAATAAACTGATACAAATAGAAAAAGAAATGGCATTAGAAAAAATTAACTCCGTCATAAATCATTAATATCCCGATTCCAGGTACATAGCAATCGAAACGAATTTCGAGTCTCATTAAATCCGATAAAACACTTAGTATGCCCGTCTCGAGCAAACCCGAAAATTTTAATTTATTCTTTTATTCCCTCGAACGTGCTTTCACAACTAAAAATGTTCCACACGAATTAAAATCAGAGATATTAATTTATATTCTCGGTAAAAAATCTAACAGCGTATTACTTTACATCTCAGAAAACGAATTTCAAGATTACGAAAAAATTAAAAATATTATTTTACGTGAATTTCAACCAACCCCCCAAGAATGCTTAATAAATTTCTGTAGAGCTCAACGCCTAGAAAATGAATCACATGCTCAATTCGCTTCACGATTAACTAGTGAATATTATTGTAAACTTCGTAATGTTAATGACTTTAAAACTTTATGCGAATTAAGGATAGCGGACAAATTATTTTCCACCCTTGACCGTGAAACGCAACAACACATTTCGATACGTCAAAGCGAAAACTGGTTCAAACCAACTGAATTAGCAAAAGAATGATACACATATTTTGTTTCGAAAAGAAAATCTTTCACTGAAACCCGCCAACCGCCGTTTGAGAACAAAAAAAAAAAAAAAAAAAAAAAAAACAATTCATTTCAAAACTACAATCGTTACTCACGCGACAGAAATTTCACAGACCACACGCGAAATACCGCAATAAACAACTCACGTGGATGATATCACCACAGAAATGAAACTACTTCAAACCCACGATTTAGTGTTCATTCAAATAACCCCATTTGAAAAGTAGAAGGTAACTCATTCAATGAGTCGATAAACGAATTACACTATGAAAATATTTTTGTTAATGGTAAAATCGTAAAAACACTTCAAGATTCTGAAGCGAACATTGTTTGTATAAGATCCCATCTTATTTCACCAAACACTAATTATATAGGTACTGAGCAGCTCACATGCGCTTCTAACAGCGAAGTTCAAGCACAACTAGCAAAAATAAAATTAACCCTTCCAAATTTTTGAGAAAATCCGATAACAGTAACAGCAGCCGTGTGCCAAAATCTTTATTGTGATTTAATAATCCCTCTTATATTTTTGATGATTTATAAAATTCAAAGAAAGAATATATCAGAATCGAAAGAGAAAATTCAACTCTCACTCATTCTAAAAATGATTTTCCCCTGCTATGCACTCTGCATAACATGAAGCAGTGCTCATAATTTAATTTAACGATTTAAAGAATTCGAATACAATCGGCAAAAATGACTCTGAAAATAGCCTTTTCCCCAGGGCTTCGAACCGGAACTGAACCGAAAACCGGAAAAAACCGTTATTCTGGTAGGAACGAAAACCGGAACTGAACCGAAAAAAATATCGGTTTATTTCGGTTCGATATATCTTTCAGTCATTTTGTTACTGTTACCAACTTATCAATATTTTCTAATTTAACATCAACTTTATCATTACTGCTTCTCGATTTCCTATTTTGATATTCACTAGTATTTTTCTGTTTCGCATTGTAGAAGACAGATTTAATTCAGTTGATGAAGTAGAGATGATTTTTTAAGACAAATATCGAGTTATATTTTATTTTTCACATCTCAGCAAGCGATCATCCACGGATGTTTGTATAGACTGTTTAGATCAGGGAGCAGTAAATAGACAGGAGACGCCCTACGTGACGTAGCATGAAGCATCTATCAAATCTTCTGCGCATCAAATGGGTGTTTGGTAATGGCGGCGATTCAAATGTTTCGTAATAGTAGTATTTCATTAGGCGATTTTTACGTCAATCATTGATGTCATCATCCATCACTCTGCCCCCAAATGAATCGGGCTGGCATCTTGTTGGTCGACATGGAGAAGAATTTTCACTACGGCAAACAGACAAACAATAGGAAATTATTAGATAGTAGAATATCGAGAAGAAATAGATTAATGAATCACTTTTAATTTCATATTGGCTAATTGCGCATTTTATTAAAAATTGTCTTTAGGGTGAATATTTGGTTACATTTCAAATTGAAATATAATTTATGGTTATATGCTTCAAATTCATGTTTTCATTTCAATCAATGCAAAATTCTTCATGAGCATATCAGTGGAACTTTTTAAAAACCAATTACTCAGTACTCGGCCGAGTAGTTAATGTTCGAGTACTCGGTACAGCACTAATTATTGCGTTATGTTTGATGGGCAGACCCTATTCTATAGCTATAATTAAATAAACTGTATATTTTTAAAAATTTATTTGATCTATATATTTTTTTTCCTTTTCGATTTTAGAATGGGGAGAAATAAGACAAATACTAGCAGGGATTTTTTCACATATCACAAAACAGAGAATAAGAGTATTTGTAATATATGCGACACTTCTATGATTGTGTGGAAATCATGCTGCCAATTTAGAACGACATTTAAAAAGACATCATAGTAATGAATTTAAAACTGTACAGCAAAAAAAGAAAATTAAGTTGAACATAAGAGATGAAACTACTCCAAGTACCAGCGGATCCAGCGGTTCACAAGAAACTTTGGATAACTACGTAAAATCAGAATTTTTGAAAGTAAAATTAAACAAGGAAATAGTCCTTAAAGCATGTATTGAACTTATTACTGTTATTGTCTGTTCATTTGAAATGTTAGAATATTCAGGATTCAAAAAGATTTTGAACCCAATTGTTAATGCAATAGGTAATCATTTTTCAGTAAATTCTGAAAACATTAAATTATTAATACCAGAAACAGCTGTTAAAACTGTCTCTGAAATAAGTACAGCACTCGAAAAAAAAGTAATTTCCTTAAAAATTGACATAGCTACCAGATTAAATAGATCAATTTTGGGAATCAATGCTCAGCTGATAATAGGCGGAAGAATAAATTTGTTTACTTTGGGAATGACAGAGTTGAAAGATAAACATACTGGAATTTATAATAAAAATATGGTTGAAAAAGTACTAGAAAAATATAATATCGATATTCAGCAAATTTATTCAATTACTTCGGACAATGGAGCTAACATGATTTCATTTGTCAACTTATTAGGATCCGAAAATTGAAGACGAAGTTATCGAAATGTATCGAAAATGAAAATTTCGAAAATGAAAAATTCGAAACAAATCCCTAGTATCGAAAATGAAAATTTCGATACTAGGGATCACTTTGAAGATGGAGTATTTTTTGATCACAACTTTTCTTTTAATAAACTAATCGGAATAAGATGTGCTGCACATACATTGCAACTAGTAATTCAAGACTATAAAAAGTGCCGATTTCAATGAATTTATTTCTGATGCTAGGGGGTTGGTGAAAAAGCTGCGCATTCCATCTCTTATGTTAAAATTTAAAGACGTTAATACTAAAAGACCAATTTTGGATTGTCCAACTAGATGGAATAGTACATATAATATGTTAAAATCTTTATTGGAATGCAAAGATTTTAGCTCATCTTTAGCGGAACATAATTTAGATTACTATTTTGCAGACAGTAAATGGGTGAAATTAAAATTAATTGTTGATACCCTACAACCCCTAACGGAAGCAACTTTAAAACTACAAAGTGAAGAATTAACTTTAAGCGATTTTTACGGAATTTGGACACATTGCAAAATAAAGTTACGAAATTTAAAAAATTTCTTTGCAGATATTTTATATAATCAGTTATCTAACAAAGAAGCATTGTTAATAGAAATTGATAGTTTAGTAGGAGCAGTTTATTTGGACCCGCGTTATCAAATTTTGCTTTCCACGTCACAAAAGGTACAGACTGTACAACATTTAAAGAATATTTGGAACAAATTACAATTTTTTGAAAAGTCCATTTCAATAGTAAACGAGGAAACAAAATCTTCTACTGAAAGCGATGAAAATGAAGACGATTTAGAGACTTTTTTTTAAAAAGTAAAGAATTGGCAGTAATAAAAACACATAGAACTTCTATTTCTACCGAGATTGACATTGAATTCATTTTAAATAATTTTGACAATGTACGAAGGCTTGATATAAAGCATAATATTTTAGATTTCTGGGAAGAGAATAAAATTACATATCCGCCCTTGTATAAGATTGCAATGGTGGTTTTGGCAGCTCCAGCTACACAAGTTTGTGTTGAAAGAGCGTTTTCAGGTTTGAAATTTATTCTCCGAGACAACAGAATTAATCTCAGTGAAACCACGTTAGAAGATATATTAATAATTAGAGGCAATTTTCATTTGTTAAATAAATAATATATTTTTTTACATAATTATTGCAAGGCCAAGTGCACGAGTCAAACGACGAATGTGGATAATCATGAACCTAGTTGCCAAATGCGATTTTGATAATGGATAACAATGCCAATGCTCGCCGCTCTTATCGTACCTGCTGTTTGTATCAATTCACATAGTGTACCAATTAAAAAAAGAATAAAATCTTCTAAATTTTGATAGAATTACATTTTTTGCTTATGATAGAATTATATATTTAGTACAAATAAGAATATATATAAAATGAAATTATTCATTTGGAACTGAACCAAAAACCGTTATTTTTGGCGGAGCGAAAACCGGAACTGAACCGATATTAATTTTTTAGTTGAACCGGAACGAAAAAAAATTACGGTTCGAAGCCCTGCTTTTCCCACATAGTGCCCCTTCGCCACTCGCGGCTAGTTTCTAAAAATAGATCCGGTGTTAGTCAACGGGTCGAAGGTCATCGCATTCGAACTGATAAGAGCTTCCCTAATAGGAAAACCACAAGAGTATTAGAGGAATGTCGATTTAAACATCTCATAATTTAGTCCCCGATCGCGAAGGAGACTCTAAACCACCCTCACCACATAAGGAAGTGACGTCACTCAATACTTCACGTAGTCCCGAAAGTGCAACCTCCGATGTAAACGCAGCCACTTGTTTTCACAACGGGAACGATCGTTTATATGAAGATACCGAATGCTCATTTTTCGAAAATAAAAACTGTTAGTTACCGAATTTAAATATCTACACCGAAGTTGATTTATAACATATTTTAAACGTTGATATGCGCAAACATATAGAACAAATTATTAAATATTATAAGCCGAATAAAATTAAAGATACAAATTTGAGTATGAAAATAATTCTAACCGATGACACACTTATCGCATTTCCGCCTAGAAAATTAGGACAAGTAGAGAAAAATTTAGTTGAAAAGCAGATTGAACAATGGCTAAAAGATGGTATCATTTGTGAATCTAATTCAATTTTCGCCACACTTTCGGTCTTAGTTAAGAAAAACGACAAATCAATAAGATTCTGTGTCGATTTTACCGTGCTCTTAATTCAAAGACTATTAAACAAAGATTTCTATTACCTCCCATCGAAGATATTTTTGATAATTTACAAGGAGCAAAATTTTTTTCCAATCTCGATCTCAAATCAAGTTTTTTCCATTTATCCGTGGAGCCGGATAGTCGTAAATACACCAGCTTCAAAACACACAACAGAAAATATGAATTCATAAATGTTCCCTTTGGTCTATGCAATTCTCCCTAATTATTTCAAAAATACATTCAAACTGTGTCTTCAAAGAGTTCATTAAAGACAATACTGTTATTATTTACATGGATAACTTTATAATCCCATCAAAAACTGAATCTGAAGGTATTTCAAAGCTTGTAAAAGTGTTCCAAGTTGCTTCGAATTATGGATCAGAGCTCACCATTAAAAAGTGTAATTTTCTACAGCGTAAGATAAATTTTCGTGATCAGATAATCGAGCAAGGAATCATTCGTCCCTCAACAGCTAAAACAAATGCAGTTATGAATTTTCCTAAACCTAAAACAACTCAACACATTCAATCTTTCTTAGGACTAATTGGTTACTTCCGAAAATTTATTAAAAACTATGCATTAATTGCAAAACTTTTAAGAGACCTTTTACGAAAAAAAAAAAAAATCCCATTTACATTTGATCCAGAACAAAAACATGCATTCCTTACTTTAAAACAAATCTTGTCAGCAGAACCTGTATTGCAAAATGCCCCGTTCCAAATACACTGTGATGCCAGTTCGAAAGGATTCGGTACCATACTCCTTCTAGTGGATACTGAAAATTATTTCCATCCCATATACTACATGAGCAGAAAAATATCTCCACAAGAAGAGAAATATTCGAGTTATGAACTAGAAGTTCTAGCGATAATCATAGAATTGAAAAAATTTCGACACTACCTCATGGGCAAAAAATTCCAAATTTACACAGATTGTCAAACTTTCCAAAAAACATTGTCTAAAAAAGACTTACAACCCAAAATAGCACAATGGGCTCTCTTCTTGGAAGATTTTGATTACGAGATACTCCACAGACCTGTACAACAAATGCAATATGTTGATGCTCTCAGCCGTTACCCGACCATGGTCATACAATACAACGAAATAATACAAAAATTAAAAGAAGCACAAAGTAAAGATGAGTATGCATCAAGCATTAAACAATTACTTCCAACATCTGCTTCCAATGATTTTATATTAAAAAATGATATTTTGTATAAAGTGATGAACGATCATAAACTTTTAATAGTCCCACTGGGTATGCAAAAACAAATTGCACATCTTGAACATTCTAAAGGACATTTTGGCATAAACAAAACAGAAAATCTGGTCAAACAATAATTCTATTTCCCTAATATACGGAAGACTAGAAAATGCTATCACAAATTGCATCCAATGCATACTTTCATCAAAAAAGCTTGGCAAACAAGAAGGATTTCTACATCCAACACCAAAAGGAGACTTACCGCTTGACACATACCACATAGATTTCCTAGGAACATTCCCAGACACCAACAAAAGCTACAAACACATTTTTATAGTAGTAGATGCTTTTACAAAATTTGTTTGGATTTATCCAGTCAAATCCACTTCAACACATGATGCCTTAGAAAAATTAAAACTACAACAAATGAATTTCGAAAATCCAGGACGAATGATTTGTGATAAAGGACCAGTTTTTACTTCAACAGAATTTCAAAAATATTGCAAGTGAGAAGACATCGAAATTATTTTTATCACCATAGGAGTACGACGCGGCAATGGATATGTTGAAAAAATTCAAGGAACATTAACATCAGTTTTAACAAAACTAACACTTGAGAATCCTAATCAATGGTAGAAGCACACATTATCACGACAACGAGTTATCAACAGCCAACAAATTTACATCATTTGAACTTTTAACAGGCATCAAAATGAAAAATAAAATTGACAGCAAAATCAAAGAACTTCTGGAAAAAGAAAATTACCAATCGGTACAATAGAATAAGCAGCAAATGAGAGAAGATGCCAAATTAAACATTTTAAAGTTACAAGAACAAAGTAAAAATACAACAAACATCGAAAAGAAACAAAGAAACACAGGAGACAAAGTTGCCATAAAGAAAACCCAGTTTGGTGTAGGAATGAAACTGCGCCCAAAATTTCTCGTCCCCTACGAAATCGTGAAGGTCCGGTGTAATGAT